>JAUKPT010000716.1:0-18139 GCA_032273505.1 Nanomia bijuga
TTTTGGCTCAATATGTCAAAATCTATGATTTTCTATAACTGGTTATCCATTGCTCGTATGGACTTCTCATTTTTTTCGGAAGACACACTCTTCTATTCGTGTTTCATATAATTCATAACCTTTTGATGACCGGAAATGGTCAAAATAAGTCATTTCCGTTTGACGTGAATAAAAATCCTGTAAATAATTGAAATCAATAAGATGAGTCAATAAAGATTATAAGTTTTTCTTCGTACCAAATTTTACATGAAATACAAAAGTAAATCAAGAAGGGAGTTTTTTTATATAATATGAGTGTTAACGAAAATTGATAAAGATATTAAGAACTAAGTTTTTCTCTGCACCGTAAGCATCCAAGTGAATTTTTCGCGGTCACTTTCTTTTATTACCCAAGCTTTTAAGATAAGGTTGGATAATGTCTTACAAGCAGTATTGTTTGAAGATATTGGTGAATCAATCAAAGAAAGAAGTTTTTGAAAATATCGACAACAATGTTTTCTTGACTCATCAATCTTTCCATACAAATGATAACCACAATAGACGTAATATACCGTGTTTAACGTAGGAACACAAAGCTTATCACAATTTAACTCATCAGTAAATTAACATGTAACATAATTATTACAGGTGTTTCAACTACAGAAGGGAGGTATCCCTCAAAAGGGCGGTTTTCAATACTATCATCATATGAGCATGAAAATGTATTTAACAAATATCTATGAACGCTATTTGCATTCTCAGGAGTCCAAAGGTGAGATTTGGTGATTTGTTCAATATTTTGGAACAATATACTGGGTGCTGTTTGGAGAATGTTGCAAAATTTCAAGTTACAAAAACAGATAAAAATGACGAAAAATTGTCTTTAGATCCCAAAGATCGACATTTAAGTTATTTAAAGTGGGGTATTTTATGATCATTTTCACCCAGGTGCACAATATTAACAATGAATGAAGTTCCAAGGGCAATTGTTAGAGGAATAGTTTGGTATAATGTTTCACCTCCCTTACTATTGAATTGACAATCAAGGACTTTCATTCTTCCCTCAAAGAAATATACACCATGGACACGCTTATTTGATCGTTGTCCCTTATCAATTCCTGAAAAACAAAACAAAAAAATCCAACAAAATCCAACAAAAAATTTCGGGGAAAAATAGGGAAACTATGGGCAGCTTCTTTTTTCCACTAAATACCATCTAAACGCTTCATTTCTAATTTCTAAATGTCAATATTGTGCATACATATTGGGATATTCTAAGTCCAGTTGAGCACTAAATCTTATCGTCTCATCCTTTTTTTATTGATGAAAAACTTATTAATATATTATTAAATTAATTCCAATTTACGAAACATAAGGTACCAAGGTACCGGAGCTAACGCTCTTTTTACACAACAGTATAAAAAGACATTTTGATAATTGGTAATGGAGTAATTAACTGAATTTGTAAAGATTATATATGAGAGACCTTTTTACCATAATACACGCATTTCGAACCAAATCGTGAAATAAAAGAATCAAAATGCAATTAGAAAATTAAAATTGCGATGAATACCTTTACTACAAAATAAATTGTATTTTGTAAAAAAAAGAATTTATTGAAATAAAACACGTCAACTATTTGCATTTTGATACATGCCAACACCTGACTTAATGCAAAAATTTGTAAGTTAAAATCGAGTATTAACTGCACGATTAATGATGACTACTTTGACCTCAATTAATTTTACGATATTTCTGATTGTTGTGATATGTAGAATGAACCGAGACTAATAATTTTAAATTTTTTCTTTGCTTAAAATCTCTTTTAACTCATGAAAAAGAAGAACCGAATATAGTATATTCATATAATTTGGTACACAACTGAACATGTGATATCTCCATATGTATGCAAAACCTTGACAATTAGAAATCAAAAATGAAGCGGTTAGATGATATTTAGTGCCAAAAAAGAAACTGTCAATATTTTCCCTATTTTTCTCCGAAACTTTTTTATTTTTGGCATGAGACCACTAACGGGTCATAAGACCATGTGTGCGAAGTTAAAAGTTTATATCTTGCGCCGTTGTTGAGATATTGACCCATCCGCTTATTAATTTGAATAAATTTTCCAGGGTGTACGTTTATTCCCTCCTGGTCGTCTATTTGATAGTCGAGAGTAGGCTAATGCATTTACCACTCTTACCCATCTTTTATAATCTACTATGTGAGGCAAATAATCATATTTCTAAATGACTGCTTAATGTAGAGGAACAAAATGTAGAAGTTAAAACTGATGAGGAAACTGGCTTAATCATTTTTTGAGAAGGTGGTCAGATTGTGCCTGCAGCATTGAATTAATCGAGTCAAATTATCCAAAAACATAAAAATGATGATAACATTTTGAATAAATAGAAAAGAAAGAAGAAGAAAGGAAAAGTAAGAAGATGAAGAAGATCTTTTATGTTCTATGATTTAATGACTTTTTGTTGAAGTTAAACTCTAAAAGTTGAGTCACTTGCGTTCTTCATTAATATAAGCACTCATCAACCCATTAATGAGGTATTATTGTAACAAACCTGTTCTGATATGAATTGGTAATAACCGTTTGTGCAATAGGAATGTATCATAATATCATTTGTTATCAAATTGAGTTTATCAAAACCTCCCTTATGTAGTCTATCCAACCGCCCTTCTGTAGTTTTTGAAGAGTTAAGATTTTATGACATTCTTTAATAAAACGTGCAACGGTAATTAGTTTGGCCAACAGCAAAAATTGGGAAAAAGGGAAGAAATAAAGTGATTTCTATTGTTTTTCACCCTAAAACAGGAGAGAAATAAGAGGTTTTGGCCAAAATATTTACCGATGAAAACGTGGCTGTGTAGTATGATCTATTAATTAGAATAGAAACGTAGCAATTGTATACATAAATACAACGTCATTACATAATTATTCATCATAAAAGGATACCATCCTTCTGTATGTTAATAATAGTGCTCATGAGAATTTTGTTAATTTAGATATAAGGCTTGCAAGAAAATAAAAATTGTTGGTAACGGGGATAAGATTTACGCTGAGTTAACTACAAGAGTGATCTTCACTGGGCGTAGCGTGACTTCGAAAACACCCTCCCTTCTGTAGTCTAAACACCTGTAGAAGGTAAAACAATAATTGGCCAAAATAAAATTATGATAGAAAGTAACACTTTGTACAAATGTAAGAAAATGTAGCATTAATCTTAAGATCAGAACCAATCAATTTAGAATTTATTTCATCAAGAAAATGGAAACATAAATGTTGCACAAAAATAAATCATTTTCACGAGTAATCACCTTCTAAAAAGTTATTTATATATCTATTTTTAGTCTACTTTCGAAATATAAACAAGTATAAGAATACAAACAAGCTCTATTTTGAAATAATTAAAACTAATGGATCTTCACATCTGCTATTTTCCTCAGTTAGCAAAATAACTTTTCATATTTAATTCCAGATCTTTTAATTTTATTTATCTTTATTCATTGATTTTGTTATTTACGTTGCATACATTGATGTTTTATCGTCCCCTTGAAGTCTATATACACTAAAAAACAAGATATCAATGAATAAGGCGAAAAAATTAAGGAATTTGAAGGCTGTATTAGATATAATTAGCTTGGTTAGTTTAGGGATTGTAAAGAAATTTTAGGTGAAAATTGCAGTTTTGATTGGTCGATAATTACATCATCATATATTTTAAGCAAAAAGTTTATTTTTAAGAAAGCATCAAATAATGACATTTTGAAATGAACTATGGTGTAACTTTCAACTTATAAAAAGGAAAGGTAAATAATGATTTGTAACACAATCCATCAAGAAATTGATTAAGTGCAAAATTTGCGATAATAGAAGACAATTTAGGAAAATAAGGGATTGACCAAGTAGTGTACTTAGCAATTAAAAATTTCGGAATAGTTTAACAAGATATTCTCTTACATGATAAAGACAAAGACGTCCTCTAAAATTATGACATTTTATAAGGAACCAATCATATTCTTGAAAATGTAATTTTACATCAAACAAATAACTTTGATACAACCTTAAGCTACTTACTTTTCTTTTTTGGCATAACATTATAGCTCTTTTTTTTTAAAAAAGGCATCTCTGTCTGGAATTCACATCATCAAGAATTGTCTGGAAAAGGTCTTAATGATAGTTACGCTATCAAGTAGGAGTATATGATTGCTCAGACAAAGCTGACCTTATATCTTATATCACGTTCAAATAATAACTTTAATTGTAAATGATAAATCAACTGGTGAAATTACATTGCTTAAGTAAAGTTAGTGAAAAACCGAGTCAACCGAGGCTTCTAGGAGTATTTTGCGAATGAGCTGGACCTTATATAGATTTTCAATGTATTTTTCAATATCTTTTGTTGAAACTTCATATCTATTTATGGTGCAAATTGTCACTTCAAATTGAAATCTTTCCATGTATTTCCTGTGTATAAAACGATCAGGGATTCACAGCATTTATAAAAAAGAAATTCACGATTGACAATAAAATGCAATTATTTATGAGCTATTCTTTCTCAAAACCGTTCAACTTTAGATGCACATGTGGATATCATCTAGCCTAGAAGATATAGAATGACAAATTGAACGTCGACGAGCGTACTCTAACATGAAACACATAACATGCTATGAGTAACCTACACCACATAAAAACTTCATTTTACATTTATAAAGCAGGGCTCTTGTCTTCAATTTGCTTCTTTTTCGCTAATTTGAAAAAAGGTTTGACTCGACAAATTGTATATGTCTATGGAAGTTTTGCAACTAGCAACTTGAAATAATAATACTTTATCTTGCATTGAGGGCTTTTTTTGAAGATAACTCTTTACAAACATTGAAAATATAAAATTTCGATGATTTTCATGCAACGCATATGAATATTTCAACTTTAAATATTTAGATTTGAAATTTGGATCAGAATTAATGGATATTGCTTGAATTATCAATAGCCTTTTGAAAACTAACAATAGTTTTGAAATACCTTTAAGCTTGCAACTTTTAACCAATGAAAAGAAAGCACAATTGTTTAATGCTTAAATCGAAATAAAAAAAATAGTTATTGTAGTAGGTGTCTAAAGTCTGTTACACTAGGCAGAACTTTGATTTTGAAATACATGATAATCTTACAACATTTCACCTGTCAATTTAGTACCTGACAAAAATACACATTTATTCATCTTGACTCGTCAAGAATTTCAAAAGTAATAATTAAACACCGTGTTTTTTTCTCATCCAAGGTGATATCATCTTAACTTGAGGTATTATCATTAATCAATTTATAACTAGGCAATTACAACTAAATACATTTTGAGTAGACTCAATGCAATTTTCATATGCAACATTCCACTAATGCATGATTGATGTAGTTATAAATAGGTGATGAGGATGTTTCTTTGTGATATAGGTGAAGGATACCATAAGTAACTTAACTCATATCACAAATAGCGGGAAGAAAAACAACTTTCATACATTAGTTTGGGTTGAATTATATAAATGTTTACCGGATCTTCGTTTTAGTAATAAAGTTTATATTAGTAATGAAAAGATTCCGGAGATGGCATACTGTAAACAAACAAACTAAGAACTTTTTATTTTGAATACAATACTAATGTGCGTCATTATGAAGATAAAATAATTAATGATGTAAACATAATGGGAACATTTTATATACGATTATATGTTTTAGATATAGGATGATGATAAATTTGATATTATCACGCTAAGAAATTGTAATTATTTGCTGTTTTGGTGGAAATTCATTAATTTTGCTTCAAATAGAAGTATACATTTAGATAAAAGAAAATACTTTCTATTGTTTTGATTAGTTTGTTTTTTGTTGAAAATATTTTTCATTCAAGTGCTGGAATGGAATGCTTTATTTCATTAGGAAAAAGAAAACATTTGTATTTATGGATCAGTTTCTGTGAAAAATTTATACTGGTTACAATGCCAATGTTATGACATTGTCTTCATTATTTTGATTACGTTAAATAAATTATCAGCGTTATAGATTGTTTGAAAACTTAAAATATGAACCAATCAAAACCTTCATGGTGTAATTTTCAACTAGTTTGATTGGCAGAAAGATGTGTCTGGTTCGTTCACTTTCACAATAATGTTAGGATGGTTCTGAGCTGAAAACCATATCAAACTATGAAATTTTCATTTGAGCCAATTAAAACCTTCATAGTGTAATTTTCAACTAATTAAACATATTTTCAAAACAATCCTTATTATATTTTAAATCATTTATCTTATATTATATTTTTTATACTTTTCATTATAGACTCATGGCAATAAATTAATTGAAATTTATTTGGGAAATTGTTGCAACTATGCGTGAAATTGTGCATATACAGACTGGTCAATGTGGCAATCAGATAGGAATTAAGGTATAAAAAATATTTAAAAAAATATTTTGAACGTAATTTTCATGATTTTCAAAGGTTGTAATTTTATCGTAAGGAATCATCGACAAATTTTGGCTATTTTAGCCGACTGATTGGTTGAAAATTACAGAATAAAGAAGCTAATTGGTTCAATGTTAGTACCTAAACCAATCAGAATCTTGATACACCTAAAAGTGAAATACCTATAGTACCTAAATACCTAACGTATTTACGTATTTACCCTCTTAAAAGAATTTTAGCAAAAAGAAAGACAAAAAATGGCCAAAATTGTGTCTTGTTTTACTGTATCTCTATGAAAAATAGCATTGGTTATTTTCAAAATATTGTCGATAATCTAAAATCTAAATGTTTTTAATATTGATGACATTCATACTACCAAATCTGACGTTTTTCCAGTCTTACCAACATCGACATGTAGCAAGTAGAAAAAGGTAATATCTACTTAATACATGTATATAACGGACAAGAGAGATATTTGAGCGATATTGAGTCGGAATAGAGAGAGATAACACCCCATGAGTTGTAACATTGTTTAGAGAAAGGTCTAACTTAAATTATGGTATATTACATTTTAATTTTTGGTTCATTGTTTTAAATACTATTAATAAAAGTCTAATTTTTGACTTTTTCAAAAATCTCATGATGGTGATCCACCCCTCGGCGAGATGCTCATATAAAGTAATCAAATATTAAACAAATTTCTTAAATACATGCATGTGTTATATATTTCAATTCTTCAATAATATTATGATTAAAATTAGAAACGATGGCAGCCAAAAGAAACGCCTTAAATTCATTTACATTATTGTACAATAAATCAATTAAATTTGTTTTCAATGTTTCCCTCAGAAATCAGTGATGTTATCATATAGTGATATAGACAACTAATGAAAATCAAGTACACAGACACAGCCTAGTACACAAACAAAACCTTTTTACGGTGAAAACAAAATGCATGTGAATAAAACTGAAAGCTGAATTACGATCATGTTATGTTTATAGTCCAATTTCTGCGAAAAATTCAATATTTTATCGGATGTCCGTTGCGTTAAGTAACACCATCTAATTGCATTCAAGCAGGTATATTCTTATAATAACCGAATATGCGGATGTTGAAAATTTGTTTGTTGCAAAGGCGTGCCTGCAGTACATGAAACTTGACGTCAATTGATCGATCAGAGTTCTAAATGACTAAGCAGGAAATTCCTGCTTAAATGATTATTGATTACGAAACAAACTTTGGTTTTATAGATTTTTACTTATGGATGAGCTTGTTGTAAAGAATAGCAAAAATCCAAAGTAAAACTAAATTAAATCAGTTCTAAAAAGCATACTGTAATAAACAGAAAAGGTTCTACGTACGTAGTGATCTAACGTTATAATTTATCATCTAATTTTCGCTTGTCAGATCCTTTTTTTAAAGTAGAAAGAATGGGTTAAAAAGTTTATTAAATCTCTGAAAAATATTCCATTTAATGTCTCAATAAAAGGAAGATTTTGCTAAAAATGCAACTATTATACATTTCAAAACATGTGATTCACTTAGTAGCTTTATGTGATAGAATTGACAATTTTTATCTAATTGAGCTGTTTTTTTCCAGAAAAAAGCAGATCAGGGCACTACATTATTGGCTACGATAAAGTCTTTATGAATTCCATATTTGATCTTTTGTTGTCTTCAAAGTTCTTATTTGCGTTTTTTAGCCTTCATTTTCATTATCTTCTTCTTCCTTGATTTTTAAGATATGACATATCACCTTGATATATATTTTCCCTGCTTTTATTTAATGGAAATGTTAGCTAAATCGGATGAAGAATTGACAATTTCTTCGTAGTTACATGTTTTGAAATAACATCTTATAACAACCTGGTGATTATTTCTGATATTTTGACCTGCCCGGTGAATAATTCTGATCTTTTTACCTGCCCGGTGAATAATTCTGATTATTTTACCTATCCAATGGGTTTGCCGATAGTCACTGAGCAGCTGATACAGGATGTGGAATATTCTATAACTTGCATTGGCTTTACTCACATAATTGATCTTTTCAGATCAATATTTTTATGTGTGATGTGTCTGATATGCAATTATAGTAAAACGTCCACTACTTATTGGTTAATCATCTAAGGAATTGTCGCCAAATTATGGCTAACTCAATCTTTTGATTCGTTTAAATTTACCGATTCTGATTGGTTCATGTAGAAATGTTTTCTTAATTTTGGATTTTAACCAAAAGATCAAATTATTTAAGCCAATAAGCTTTCTGATGCTGAATCTCTAACCAATCAAACGGCTACGATAGCCGACATTTGGCGATAATTTCATAGTAACAATCTAATTTATGATCAATTGATCAACAAAATTGTAACTAATTTTCCATTTACAGAATTTTAAGTACCTTCTATATCGTCTATACATCGAAGAATTCTCTACTTATTTAATTTATTGTATATTGTCATATCTCGCAGCGAAATAGCGAAATTTGATTGTTTGATTAGTGCGTGGCATTTGTAATGTTATAGTCTTAGATGTAAAATTAAAAAAATGTTACACACTACAACAGAAAAATGTTACACAGTACAAAAAACTAACGGAAACTAGTAGATAAAAAAAATTAAAAGATTGTGTTAGTAAAAATTAATTTTTTTCAAAGTAATAAAGTTTTCGTGAATTACGCGCGTCGAATAAAATTTGGGTGAGCTACGGAAATATATTTGCTGTACGTTTTCGTCGTCTAACATACGATATGTCTTGCTTCTAAATCAATAATGTTGAACTCGGCCTGTGGTCTCGTCATACTCCGAAGTTTGCATCAAATATATAATGGTATCTTTTTGTGGAGTCTAATGCTTTTTCTGGCAAGTACAATGTACACGAATATCATTGACATTTTTAGCAATGAAATCTATTCTAATACATTTCCAAGTATAGCAATGATAATTTACGACTTTTGCAATGCAAGTAGTTATGCATAATAACAATAATGAAAATTTTATTAAAGAAAATAAAAAGAAAGCCACTTACCAAAACAAGCAAATCGTAACTTTTAACGATATAAACACGACTATATGATGGAGTAAGAGACGCTCTATTCATTTATATAAATATAAAGGTTTAAACCGATTTCTTGCTGCTTTTCATGCCAATAACTGCCATGAAACGCAACAAAAAACCGGTTTAAAAATTAGTTATTTTTGCAAATTAATCTATATAAACTAATATGAAAATTTCATCATTGCCATCACTTGTATTAAAAATGACTTCAACTATCATTGCTATACTAAGCAATGTCTTTTATAAATTTTATTGCTGAAATTGTCAATGATATTCGCGTACAATATAGTAGCCAGAAAAGGCATTGGACTCCACTGTTTCAAGTTCAAGATGTATAAAAAATATGATTGTGATCAAAAACATGCCTAAAGCAGTATGTTTACCTTAACAAATCTGTACAAGATATATGATTATGAATCTCATAACAAACAAAAGCTAACTAAATTATGTTAAAATGAGTATAAATTATCAAGATTTAATTTACCAGAAACACCACTTAAAAATGTACTAAATTTCCCTAAATAAAATATTCGGATAAAAATGATGGGTTTTATGCTTAGTGTGCCAAAGTTATATTGCATTGTGCTACTATTTTTGTGTGTCATTCTGACGCATTCAACCGTGACGTCGTTAAAAGTCAGAATCGTGACTTGGAACGTTAAAGACAACAAGAAAGATTTTAACGACGAAATACTGAATAATGTCCTGGGATTAATCGATGTGGACAATACAACGGCACCAGATGTCTATGCAATCGGTTTACAGGAGAATTGTTGGCATTGTGACCCAAACAATCTGAAAAAAGTCGGCGATAGGTTTGTCGTGAATATCAATCAAGAGACGACGTTAAAATATGGGCTCATTGACGTCGTTGGGACACACGACACGCGAATTTGTGAGTTGTCGTGTAAAGTTACGCACGGATCAACTATTCTTATGCTGATAGGAAAAGTGGAGCTGGGTACTGATTCGGTAAATCTTATTCATCATGGATCTTGTTCATCCAACTGGATCAGGAATAAAGAGAAGGGTGTTGCAGCTATTAAATATTTTCCTTCCAAACTCAAAAAGTCATTATGCTTTGCCACGACTCATCTTGATGCGCATAAGTCCGGAGCAAGACGCCGGTGTTTTCAAGAATTTTTCGATATCGCAAATAAGGGAATCGGCTGGTCATCTCAATGCAGCTATCATTTCATATTCGGGGATTTCAATACTAGAACAGGACCAAATTCGCAAATTCCTTTAGAAGGTGGTGAACATTTCTCTGAGACAGGGACGAATTGGGGACCGTATATGCTTCAAGATGAATTCGCTGGTTCAAGTCCATACGGAGCCGATTCAGAGTGGGACAGATCACTAATGGAGTTTATCAACTCTGATGAAGCACAACCTAAAGAGAAATTGAAGTATATCGAAAATAAAGTTAATTTCATACCGACTTTTTCGATTCAAGATTGTGAGAAATTTTGCGGTGGAAAGTTTCCATGTTATCGAAAAGATCGACCCAAATCATGGACTGATCGAATTGTTTTCACCAAAGGGACATGTCGAAAATATGATGCCATTCTCACGGATTTTAGTGATCATCTACCGGTGTTTGCCGAATTTAATGTCGATATCTGAGTTACAAGAAAATTATTTTGTTTGAAAGAGGAACATCAGGATAAGGACGATATCCACTAGTTTTATCTCTGTCCTATATGTTACTAGTTTCTCTTTATATGTTGTACAGTTTAACTACAAAATGTTGAAATTGTTTGCTTACCTCAAACAAAAGAATACCTTCTCACCCTTTCATATGTATATTTCAGATTATAATAGTTAACAATGAGTCCTTCCAGTGGAAGACCTGGCCCAATTTCTGAGTGTCTTCAAAAGAGACATTTAACCACATATGCGGAAAACTTTGAAAATTAAAATAAAGGAAATGCATGAAAGCACATGCTCCAGTGCCTATTTGCATTTTCCCTCATCTTTAACCCAGTTTAACAATCTTTAGGGCCAGTATAGTCTTAATTAATAAAAACATGACCACAAAGTGCTCTTAGGGGAGAGTCAAAATTGAACCATGGCTGCAGATAACGTCCAAAGATGAGTATCTTTACGAAGACAGTGAAGACACTCCTTGACCATTTTTGAATTGAAAATTATCTTTATTTTTTGTATTTAGTTTTGGGAGGTTATTTCGAAGGAGCATGGTATTACTCCAACAGGGCAGCACAATGGCGATCCAGAATTAGCGAAGATACAACTTGATAAGTTAGATGTGTATTACAATGAGATTGATGCTAAAGAAGGTAATTTAAATTTTTTAAGATCCCAACACAGCTAAAAGAACACTACTCCCTGTCTCAATGCCCACGGTGAGATCCACCCCAGTCGCTACCCAGGTGATTCTGTCAAAAATTACTACATCGGTGAACTTTTAAGAATTTATTTCAACCCTGGTCAAATTTTGATCATTTTTCCCGGTCATTTTATCATTGACCGCGGTGAATTTTTATCAATTTGATCAAGGAAAAATCTTGCCCCAGTCAGAATTCCATCTACTTTGGTCAAAATATATGTTCAAATGAAATCCCCGGTGAACTTTTGGTTTCCATCGGGCACTGAGACAGGGGGTAACATTAAAACAAACACAAAAAACATATAAACAAAAGTATACTTGCCATGATTTCTATAACATTTGCGAAACACATAAAGTTATCAAATATCATTAGTTGAAATGATTCAAAGCATGTGAATAAAACTCTGAAGTTTCCCTATTTAATTCTCTCCAGCAAGATTGTGATCAATAGAAGAAAAGAAAAAGATGGCAGTCAAAAAACTTCTTATAGTAACTTGATTTATATAATTACAGGAATGAAATAAAATTTTATTACTGTTCTCAATAAGCCAATAATTTTTTTACTTGGTGATATAGGGGGATTACCCCCAGGAAACTTACAAAAGTGTCCAGAAGACACAAAAAAGTAGTAAGACACTAAAAGGATGATTTCAGGTGAACATTGAACTATTTCTTTCTATTTTTAGGAAGCAGGTATGTCCCAAGAGCTGTTCTTGTTGATCTTGAGCCAGGTACGATGGACGCAGCACGCTCTGGCGGACACGGACAACTATTCCGACCAGATAATTTCGTGTACGGTCAAAATGGAGCTGGAAACAATTGGGCAAAGGGACATTACACCGAAGGAGCTGAACTTGTCGACGCTGTCATGGATGTGATTCGCAAAGAAGCAGAAGCTTCGGATTCTCTACAAGGTAAAGTCTTTTGGTAAACGACTAACATTGCCATATTTACCATTTTTATCAGTTGTTTCTGGATAATATATGATAAAAAATAATCGGATAAGGTACATTGTCTTGATATCAAAGAAATAAACTGAAGATGGTCTGACACAATGTTCAAAAAATAGTTTTCTATAAATTCCATTGTTATTCACAGAATCTGCTGATGAATATGAAAATCTTTTATCTACTCATCTTTCACAACCTTATTTTTCAGTCTTTCTGGAGTCTGTTACAAACAAGGTCCACATCTGTTTTACTTTTTGTATTAATTTTGAAATGATGGCCAATATTTTGTTACAAATTCTTGCTTCATAAACAATATGAGCTGCGCACAACAACCAGTTTCTCCGTAATATGTTATATTACGAGTGGGGATTGCCAATGTGCTGGTTAATTTGATTTGGATTAAACTTGGCTTTTTATCCAGGAACCTTAGGAAGAGTCTCCAAATTATGGCTAATTCACATCATAAAGATTCCTATTGGATGTTTTAGAAATATTTTCTTCATTTTTTATTTTATCAAAAGATCAAATTGTGAAATGTCGAACCAAACAGCTTCCTGATACTGTATATTCTAGGCAATCAACCGACAAAAATAGCCGAACTTTGGCGATGATCCCTTACATTCTTAAAATTAATACTAACTAATAATTTTAGGTTTTCAACTCACTCATTCTATGTGAGGGGGGACCTGTTTGGGATTGGGATCAAAAATCGTTTTTTATACCTGTTTTTTGCTTTAAATTTCGAAATTGTGCTAACAGGTTTTTATATTATTGCCGATCATCACAGAACACCGGGTGTTATTTCGCCTACTGGGTTATTGGTACATTTTTACAATTCTGAAATACATGTAGGGCGCGTAGGGGTTGGACACTAACTGTTAAAAAGTTATAGTCCAGTATATCTATATGGAGTTAATAGTACATATTAGTGTAGTTTCATTGAAAGTATCATGTTTAAACATTAATTCAATATTGTCTATTTATTGTTGAAGAATAATTAATCAAACTTAACAATATAAAAATATGTTGGACTGCTTTATAAATATTTGATGAGCTTCTTTTGTAACTAATCGTCGTTTATTATATCTCTCAATCGCACCTTTTATTAGAAATATCTTGTTCAGTGTAATATCTTTTGTTTTACAAGGCAGGTGCGACTTAACCACATTAAACATCATACATGTTGAATTGGTGTATTGATACTGTTATTTTAGGGTTTCAGCTCACCCATTCTATGGGAGGAGGAACTGGTTCGGGATTGGGAACACTTCTCGTCCGTAAAATTAAAGAAGAGTACCCCGACCGTATCATGAACACTTACAGTGTCATCCCCTCCCCGAAGGTTTCCAACACGATGGTGGAACCGTACAACGCCACCTTTTCTATGAACATGCTCGTCGAGGACTCTGATGCGACGTTCTGTATCGATAACGAAGCACTGTACGATATTTGTATGAACACGTTGAAGTTGGAATCCCCAACGACGGGTGATCTGAACCATTTGATTTCTATGACTATGAGTGGAGTAACAACATGCTTAAGATTTCCTGGTCAAGTAAGTATTTTAATCGAACCAACAATATTTTTTGCTGCCCGGTACCACGACCTTTGGCGAATTTAGCAAATTGTGTACTAAAACCAATTTTCCGCAAAAAATCTACATGGTTGGTTTGTGGTCAAAGTGCGTGCAATCTAGTGCAATTACGTTATAGACGTCCTATTTTGAGCAGTGAGAATTTTGCCGTTTTGCAAAGTAATAAAATACATTTTTACGTTATATCTAGTCATATACCTATCGATACGCATTAAAACCGTAATATTTTATTTAAATAAACTTTAGTTTTCTTTTCCTCACAGTTAAACGCTGATTTACGCAAACTCGCAGTTAACATGGTACCATTCCAACGTCTCCATTTCTTCATACCAGCAATCGCACCTCTCACATCGCGAGGGAACGAAGAATATACCTCTTATACTGTCCCAGAATTAACAAAACAAATGTTCAACGCTAAAAACATGATGGCATCGTGTGATCCTTTCCATGGAAGGTACTTAACGGTGGCAGCCATCTACCGTGGTCAAATGTCAGTCAAAGAGGTTGACGAACAAATATTAGAAGCGCAAAATCGATACAGCGCCTATTTTGTCGATTGGATCCCTAATAACGTCAAAACAGCTGTTTGTAATATTCCTCCGAGTGGACTTAAAATGTCATCGACTTTCTTAGCAAATAGTACGGCAATACAGGAACTTTTCCGACGTATACGAGAACAATTCTCCGCCATGTTGAAACGGAAGGTCTTCTTGCACACGTATACGAACGAGGGAATGGACGAGACGGAATTTACAGAAGCCGAATCGAATTTAAACGATTTGATTGATGAATACCAACAGCATCAAGATGCGACAGCTGAAGTGGAATTGTATGTTGAAGATCTAGATGAAGGAGAAGAAGAAGAAGAAGAAGAAGAAGAAGAAGAAGAAGAATAGTTTGTCAGTTGAAACAAATTGATGGTGAATTTTCTATTTGATTGGTTGAAAATTTCATCATAAGTATTCCAATTAGATCATATTACGAAACGTCGTCATTTGTTGTTTTGTTAGAACTAAAATTGGTAATTAAGTTTCTATATGAATCAATAAGTATCTTCATGATGTAATTTAAAATCAATCAAACACTGAGTGCAAAGTGGCATTAACGTCATCGCGAAAAAATTGAAAAAGGGAAAACACAATTATCTCAGACAATTTGATGAATAATAGTAAAAAATAGGTTAAAACAAATATTAATACTGTGTGTTGTGGGAAGGTATTGTCAAAATTTCGAGCCCCGCGCTTAGCCCTTTGCTGTGCTTAACTGCTGAGTTCTAGACATGCTTCTCTTACTTAAATGTCAGATATTGTTGCGGTCAGAAAAAGTCGTGAAAGTCGCGCAAGGGGTTGCGCAACATTTATCAGGAAAAGTCGCGGGAATTTAATGTCGCGCATATAGGTGAAAAAATAGTCGTGGTCAGAAAATGTGGCGAAAGTTGCGCAAAATTTTGCGCGACATTTTATTCTCGCGACCTTTTCTGACCGCGACAATATCTGACATTAAAGTAATTGATAATTGTATTATTCTAATGTATTTATCAAAGTGTCGTTAAGAATATATGTCGAGTGCTCGTTTCTTGTGAGAAGGAGGAGAAGGCTTGACCTCGACGTGAAGTACAGGTTTGAAGTAGCACTACATCTCCTTGTTGTTGATACATTGTTAGAATTCACTTGTCGTCTCTGTGTTGTTGTTAGTTTTGACAATCACTTTCCCGGTTGACGAGGAGGACAGGCTCCATGAAACACGAGACGCTCTCAGTCAGTCAGTGTTGTATCCCGTTTCCTTTGTTGTGCTTAAGTTGAGTTTTCGTTGAGTGATGTCGAGAAGTGAATTTTTTTTATCAGAGAGAGAGTTGTTAGATTAGCTGCAAAATACCATTTGCAAACCAACATTGATTATTTGGAGCACGGGCTGCTAAAGCAAGTAGTTGGAGAGAAGGTTTTCGTCATAAAACTGATGCATTTTGCAAAGTTTTTCAATTTTATGAAAAAATAAATTTTACTACTTGTTATTTTTTCGCTAATTTTGGTATAACAGTAGTATTTATTAATCTGATTTTATAACACCACACGTGCCTCGTATATCTATCATTTGATTGGTTGAAAATTAAACCTTGAAAGGTTTGATTATTGGTTCACTTAAGAATTTTATTATAACATTTTGAAATCAACCAATCAGATTCTTGATGATGTAGTTTTAACAGGGGGGGCGGTAGGGAACTAAGAAGCCGGCACTTATGGCTCATAATACCCTCAATGGTGGGTACCCTTGGGGTCAAAATTGTCTTAGTACCATCAGGGTACTGTGACCACTTTTACCAAATAATTTTTTGCGGAAATGTATTTTTCGTTTTCTGTCTTTTTTATATTTTCTTTAATATAGTTTTTGGCACCTTTTTACTAAATGGAATTATGAAAGTGTGCTTAATAGTTGGAACATGGGGTACAATCTATAATACACTAATTAAATCAATTTACTGATGGGTGGATGATTTTAAGGTAGCAATTTGTCAATGGACCTTAATTCTATCCATAGTGCAATAATACTACCCTGAAATTACCGTATTGAAATTTGTAAAAATCAGGGTAACCACTCATAAATTGTCGTAGTACCCTAGGATACTACGACCACTTCACACGCCGATGAAAGGGGTGGGTACCTCACGTCCCAAAAACAGCCTAGTACCCCAGTACCAGCTTCTTAGTTCCTTGTCCCTCTGGTTTTGAGTCGATTAAACAAGATTAGATAATAATCCACCTGTGATCTTAGCTTACTCTGGAATTCTTGTTCCGTTTTTAGAAAATAATAGTTTTGTGGTGATGAAAACCTAGATATGGCGGTGCATAGCTAGCTGCACAAGGCTTTGCAGAAGTGTTATATCACAAAATTCCAAAATACCTTAAAGATTGGCGCCAAATGATGGCTAATTCAATCTTTTGATTGGTTTGAAATTACATCATCGGTAATCTAATTGGTTCATATAGAAGCGTTAGTATCATTTTCCATTTTAACAAAACATGAAATTGCGACATTTTTTAATGGACCTATTATATTAGATTCTTTATGATGTAATATTCAACCAATCAAACAGCTATCGCCGAAATTTTGCGATAACTCTTTGCCTTGAATTATGTAAATTGCAACCATCTATTTCAACACACACATTCGTAACATGATGTTGAATGGCTTCCAGATGACAAGTAAATAATGTTTACTTTTATTCGATAAGAAAAAACAGCAAGTTCTATACATTTCGTTGGCATAAGGGCCTTAATTACCATTAATTACCCAATAATTAGCAATTAATTAGCTACTAATTATTTAATTTCTAAGTCAAACAAACTTTCCCCACCCTTCATAATGATTCGATACAATAGAAAATTCTATGCACTATTTTAATAAATGGGCGTTAAATACCAACATTTAGCCTTAATTGCCGGTAATTACCCTTTTATTAATTGAATTGAATTTTCTCATTTTAGATCTGTTATAAGCAGCTCAATACCGACCAAAATAGATATTAAATTTCAAACATGGTTGACCCCATATATATCCTTTTCTATTTGTTCAGGTAGTTTATGACAAATTACTAATTATGACATCAAAATGAATTAAAAATTCAGCCATTGAATTGAATCCAGATTCGGCTTCAGCAGTCTTTTTCCTACACAGATCCAAATTTTTAGTAAAATTGGTGAGTTTTTAATGCTTTAATGGCATATTTGGTATTTGTATATTTGTATGAAA
>JAUKPT010000717.1:0-18138 GCA_032273505.1 Nanomia bijuga
TAATACCCCATTCTCACTGGTGTAGACTTAACAGTTAATACCCCATTCTCACTGGTGTAGACTTAACAGTTAATACCTCATTCTCACTGGTGTAGACTTAACAGTTAATACCCCATTCTCACTGGTGTAGACTTGACAGTTAATACCCCATTCTCAATACCACGGTGGACTCCAAAAGGTCACACAGGATTTTTAACTGGACAGAAATCCGGACCTTGTTAGATGAAACTTTGGTCAGGCGAGATTTTTCTCTGATTCATTTGGTAAATAGTTACTTGGATCTAATATGTAGGAAAAGGTGCGAATAGCCGCCCAGGTGGATCTCACTGGGGCACTGGGGCACTGGGGCACTAAGACATCGAATGTCAATCTCCTGTTAACCGTTTCGAGAACCATTTGAATAAATAAAAAAAATGGCGATACCTCAATTAAAAAATGGACCAGTTTCTTTTATAATGACCACGATTTAGCTCTTTCTTGTATAACTGATATTTTTCTATCACTAAATTATCATATCTTAAAACACTACAACTGCATTACGAGGTATTATTAGGGAATGCAAAGTAATACGTTTTCATTTTTTTACTGTTGCAATCGCAGCGGTCATTTGTATGACAGCGGTTAACCCCTTTGCGCTCAATACTGACTGCAAACTCCATAATTGAACTGAAGGGAATTATTCAAAACATTTCAACATTTTATAAAACTGTTTTTACCGAGTTGACAGTTTGTGTAGCAATAGAGTGGAAAAACAACTCAAAACACTTTTGAAATAACTGCAAAGCTGTTATACAAGGGGACATAATATTATAAATACAACGGTTGTCAAATATTTAAACAATATTCTAGCGGTTTAAATGCCCATTCAATGACTAATACTGTGTATTTTGAGTTCAATAGCCAGTCGCGTCAGTAAATTTGATATTTCGATGCAATCATACGCACAAGAGCCGGGGGTCGGGTACGGTTGCAGACATGAAAAGATTTGGGCAAATATCAAATATTTAGGGGAAAATGAGTAGCACATAATGCATTAAATGGCAGTTTTAGAGAATCTAGTATCCAATTTGGTAGAATTTCTTGTAAAACTCATACCGCACAGTTTCGCACAGTTTCGAAGTATCTTTCCAACTTCAGGAAAGAGGTAAAACAAAACTAAATTAAGCTATCTTTTAATAATCATTTTCTCTCCCACCGATGTTTCAGTTTTTATAGTTCAAATAGAATTTCAGTCTAAATGACAACCCCGGTAATTTTTTTATTTTTTTTTTGGCGGGAGGGTGGGGGATTTCAGTCTATGAAGTTTCTTGAATGGCTAAAATGGAACAACAGCATTGAAAATTAGCATCAAGGACATGAAAAAGTTACAAAAATTACATTTTTCATCAAGTGAAATTAGCAACTATGGGGAAAGATAATACTTGTGCGTTTTTCTTGGTTTATAAAAGGAGGGATGTGCTCACGAATTAATTGACCTTTAACGATCAAAAATGAAGTAATCCGTAATCATTATCTTAAAGACCTGATATAATTATCATGTTGCTGTATACATGAACCAAACAGTAATTTAGGGTCAACCTTTCATATTGAGATAACTGATCCATCGTGTTATTTTAAGTGCATGAGGATAGCGTGGGCGGGGATCTGTTCACTAATTATCCGTCCCCTAACATTTTGTGAAGTAAAAATTTAAAAATTCTTTTTACGAGCTAATACACGAATGCTTAAACGTGAATTATCGCCGACCGCAATTTCTATGTAGTTTTTGACGCGACCCGTGATTTTCTGATAAACCAGTAAAAATCAAAAAGTAAAAACTTTAGCCTTTCAAACAACAAGCACACGAATGCGTATATATAAATTATCCAAACCACAAAAATTGCGTCATTTATAAGTAGTTGTGTGATTTACGACTGATAATGTGGCAATAGGTAAGAAAAGGTAAAGCATTGAGTTTCTCCAATCTGTAGGTTCAACCGTCAACTGGTGTTTTTGCTACTCACGGCCATATTACATGGTACGAGTTGACCCGAGAGCAGGGCTTCAATTTTGTAAAATGAATTATAATAGGAGAATTTTTCGGCCAAAACAAAAAAAAAATGTTGTGGTTCCCGTAACCTGACCAACATAACAAAAAATTTTCCTCAATTTGCCGACTCAATATGTTTTTTTTTCTAACAAATGGTCCTATTTCCTTAAGTAGATACCTTTATTCGTAACTTATCAATGGGATGATCAACATAGTGGTTGCCAATTGAGATGTCAATTCTAGCATGTCAGTATATATGAGTTTGCCTGTTAGTCAAATCAGTGATAGAAATGTGCTATTTTTCCATTAAAAGAGTGCTTTTGAACCTAGTACGTTCTATAGTATTATGAACCTTATTTCTAAAGAAAAAAGAAAAATTACGACCAACCCGACCCGACTGGTCTTGGTATACGGGAATCAAAACGTTTTTTCTGTTGGTCTAACATAGTTCGCACCCCCCCCCACAAGCAGATGGGGGGGGGGTTGGGCGATTTTCCAAACAGCCATTTAGGGGGGACAGAGGTTTTTTTCTGCCTAAAGGGGGGACGTTCTATGTTAGGGGGGACTTCTTTTTCTTAGGAGGGACTTACTATACTTAGGCTTCAAAAACATAATTGTAGATTTTTTGTTGGTGTATGAGTGAGAGATGGTTGTTTTAAACCTGAATTCAAGTTTATTTGAATGAGAATTCAAATTTGAATATAAAAAAGAAGTAGAACTATGTAATAAAAAGCCAGTGTTGAGATAAACTTGGTTCAAAAAACATAAACTGCCTGAGTTGTTATGTTGTTATTATTCCATAGAGTGACTGTTCGTTTTGTTTTTAACTTTCATTCTTTTTGGTTAAAATCATAATATGTATAAATTTCATATTTATTGACCATATTTATTCTAAAGCATATTCTAAAAGGAAAAAGTTTGTTAATAAGTTTGTACATATTTCATCTAACAAAGGATATTTATTCTAAAGTTTATTCTAAAAGAAAAAAGTTTGTTAATATTTTTATCATTTTTATTTATAACAAAGGATATGTTAATATATGGTTATTTATCTAAAGAGTTATGATTCAATTAAGATTTCTTGTTCCACCACACCTGTCCCTTTTACTACCCCCATCTTGTGTCCTGTTTGGCCAATTCTTTCAATTTAAGTACAGACTTTAAGATTTTACTATGCCTCTATGTCCAATTGTTGTTTTGTTATTATATGAATGGGGGCTGGGATTAAGACAGAAAAGGATACAAATGCCTTCAAAATGGCTAGGTACAAATGAAACCAACGTATTGGAATCTCCCTAGTTAGTGCCGACATAAGTATCAAATTTATTTGTGCCTTTAGTTCATGTTACTGGCTTGCATTACTGACATAAAAAGTCTCAATATATTGCAGTTATAAGTCAAAAATCTTATAGCTAAAGATCAAGATTAAGCTAACATATGAAAAATCTAGGCAAAGTCTGCAATATCTGGAGATTTCTTATGTCAATGAAAAGCATCTTTCTGGCATCTTTTATATCAAATATCTACAATATTTATACTATTTTACAAATATAGCGGCTGCACATCTCAAACTTGTCTAGAAACCAAGACTTCTCACTGCTTTTGACTAATTTCCATCACTTGATCTGGAACTCCTCCATAAAGAATCGAAATTTGCATAACTTGAACAATTTCTTGAAAAGAACTCCACTACGACTACGACTTAAAGCGAACCTAGAATAACAAATATTTGAGAAAAATATTGTTGGAGGACACAAATCATGATAGAATGTTACATAAAATGTTTTACATCATGATTTCTGATCGCCTTCCCTCCTGGAAAACATTCAACCAAAATTGCAACCAGCTCAAGAAATATATTTGTAGTTTTCAGGGGGGATTATACTGTTAGCTGCTAATCAGGGGGGACCTATAATTCAGGGGGGACCTAGAAATCTTTTATCCATAGGGGACTTCCTAAGTAAGGGGGGACCTGTTTTTTTAGGGGGGACTTCAAACCCATGTCAGAACTATGTGATGATATACTCGCCGTTTTGTGGGCGCTGCCTAGAAAATGGATAAGATTTTCAGCATATTCTTCGTTAGACAAATTTCGATTATCCCGTTTTAACCGAAAAACAGGATCGCTGTGCTTCAGTCTTAATGACGTGTTTTTAGCATAACTGACTTCAACATATAGACGCTTGTTTTTCTCTTCAGGAGTCTCATTTCCTTTCATATAAACTTCAACTTCTTCACCTTTGGCAAAGGGGCCTCCCTCACCTTTTAGATCTTCCAAATCTTTATACTTTACAGTATCCAAATGTTGGTTAACGATATCTTTACTTGCAAATGTAGCACCTTCAAGTGATTGCATTTGTTCAAGCTTGTGTACATGTAGTAACAACAAAAGAATGAAATGAGTTGAAATATTGTAATGATTTATTTTGTTTTTGTATTGTTTTTGTATTGATGAAACCATTGCAGCGTCGACTTTTCATTCTTTTGTTCTAATGAACAAAAGAAATCAAACCATTGCAATGTCAGAGCATTTTTTTTTCTACACCATCTTATGCTGAATTAAACTATTTTAATGATTTTCATTCTGTAAAATGTAAAAGGAGAGAAATTCTTGACATTTTATCATAAATACCTGGTCTATTATTAATAGGTAATAGTGAAAATACCCCCTCCCCCTCCTCAATATAAGGTAAATATCATATCATGTTTTCTTCCTTAGACAATGGCACATTTATAGACGTTTTCGAACATTTTTGCTACTTTTCAGCTATTTTTGGCTGTCTAAAAGGTGTTACAGTTATTTCCAGTTACATTTTCAGCCCTTAGGGTGATGTTTTTCTTAATCAGAATAAAATTCCGCTTCCAACTGTATATAACATGACTATGTTTTGACAATTTCGAAAATTTAAAAAAAAATCGGGCCCGGCCCCGATTCCGTAGGTGGGACCGGTCCCGTGACAGGGTATTAAATATTGCCATGGGTCTTTTTTTGGTTTCAATCATGTTTTTAGACCCCAAAGCAACTTTTAGGGGGGTAATCAAAAAAATCGAGTTCTAACATCCCCCCTATATTTAATACTTCTGGACTCGAAAAATTCCAACTTTAAAGAAGAACTTTAGTTAGGTGAATCTAAATTGATCTTGAGATTTTTGTCACTAGCTTGCATCGATTTTTTACCCCACGTTTAGCAGTTTTAAAACATATATCTGTGTCAAATGAATTTTGTGTCGCTCTAATTTTCGTGGAATTTTGCATTCCATTTTGCATTCCATTTTGTAACAGATTTTGACTTGCAAACCATTAGAAAATATTTTCCCATTCTTTTCCCCCTATTCTCTTTTGTCATCACATGAAAACATGCCAGCGAAATATAAAAATACAGATTTATTGCTGCATTTAGTTGTAGGGACATCGACATAAAGTACTTTTCAGCATTATTAAAATGGTTATTTCAAATAAAGCAGCACGTGCATTGATAAAAAAACTCCTAATAAGCGCATAGCACATTTGACTTATCTTCCTTGTGACCCAAATCTCAAGATCAACTTAGCTTAACCTTAAATGGAGGGGAAGGATGTCGAATTTTGGCTGCTTTGGTGGTTATGCACCATGTGGATGACCCTCCCTCGTCATTTGAAATTAGTTTTTTTAGGTGATAAATAATTGTGTTAGAAATATTTCTTCTTTCTTCCTTTTAGAGTCATGATGATTCTTGTGTTTTTAATCAGGTTAGTTTATAGTAATCTTTACATACCTAAAGTGGATAATATTTATCATTGGATAATGATGAATCTCAGCTCAAGTCAACCTCATTTTAAGTGTTTTGATTTCTATGAAAGCTGATACACATTTACAAGCTGAAGCTGTTATACATTTTTCATACTTGAGGCACAAACAACCAATAAGGTAGTCTAAATGTGTATGCACTCTAAGAAACAGACTCCTCCCCCCTCATACTGTTGTGTTCCAGAATGGGAATAAGAGTTAAAAGATAATGACTATTTGTTGCCAATGTGTTCCCAAGGTGTAGAAATCATAGAATAAACTAGCTATATGGCAAGATGCATTTCTTTTCTATTTTTCAATTGCCTAAACAAAAAGTACATTTCGATAAGCTAAATTCAACTAAAAACTTATAGACACCACTTAGACACCACTTACCTCTTAGCAAAACATTCGAAATGCAACAAATCCGACCGTATTTAAGGACGGCCATGGTTGAGATTATGTTGTTAGGATAGTCAGATAGACGTTGTTAAACTATTCAGCACTGTTGATGATCCTACGGTATCTGAGTGCTTGTGAACATATGATACTGCTATAGATATATTGCAGGTAGTGACTGTGAAAGTTGGGGTAAGCTGTAGAGTCAGTTTCCTTTATATAAATGTCCGAAGAATGGTTTGAGGTTTGTTTTGTACTCGGTCGAGCAATTCTTCGTTGTCAAGCGACATAATTTACTTTTTAACACCAATATATTCTTCATATTTCATTTATTTACAAGGTTGATCTTTATTACTTGTTTCTATGATTGCCTCGCTTTAAGAGAGTCCATCATTAGCAAATAAGCGCCCCAGGCTCCAGCAGTTCACACATTACGCAAACAAAGTGGATATAACACATACGCATGTGTAAGCTTTCAACTCACCCCTGCCCTACCTGTTTACTAACTTAATGCAGTGGTGATTAAATAGGTCCCTTAAAAGGCATTTGGTCCCTTTAAAGGACTTTTGGAAAAAGTGGTCTCTTTTTTCCCCAAAAAGGTCCCTTTTTCAGACCTTTGATCCCTTTTCTAAAAATATAAATTTCTGTATTTTTTGTATTTGCTCTGTAAATGCATGGTTTCCTCTTTTTTCTCATTTCCGTTTCTGCTGGAGAAAAAAATCTTGAAATTTTTGGTCTCTTGTTGGTCCCTTTTCTGGAAAAAAGTGGTCCCTTTTTGGTCCCTTAAAGGGACTTTAGTCTTCAGGACTCCAACTCCCCCTCGTTTTTGCAATCCTTTTTCAAAAGGTACGTACTTTATGGATGACTCCAACTTCTTTCCCCTCGTTTTTGCAATCACTTCTCAAAACGTACGTACTTTATGGATGACCCCAATTCCCCCCTTGCTTTTGCAATCCTTTCTCAGAAGGTATGTATTTTATGGATGATCCCAATACTCCCCTCGTTTTTGCAATCCTTTTTCAAAACGTACGTACTTGATGGATGACCCCAACTTCTTTCCTCCTCGTTTTTTATATCCCTTCTCAAAATGTACATATTTTATGGATGACCCAACTCCCCCTCGCTTTTGCTATCCTTTCTCAAAATATACGTATTTCGTAGATGAGCCCAACTTTTTCCCCCTTGCTTTTGCAATCCTTTCTCAAAACGTACGTGCTTTATGGATGACCCCAACTCCCCCCTTGCTTTTGCAATCCTTTCTCAAAACGTATGTGAATTGTAAGTAATTCTATGTACGTAATTGGTATTTGGTACGCACTCTTGATTCATCGAATTGTTTTAAATCCTTTTCTAAAATTTTGATTTCAAGTTTTGCAGCCAAAATTGCTTTTTCGTCGTCCATGTTTGTCTGTGTACTCTGGTCAACAAATGATATTTCAGACGAACAATATCCATATCACTATCAAGGGCGCAAGAGTCAGGTGATGGTGGTGGGGATGGTGATTGCGACAAAAGTTGGCGTTTCTTTGCTTATGTTTTATGTTTATAATATTTACACGTTTTTTGCGTTATTTAGAGTTATTTGTTTGTCTGCCTAGTGAATTTATTACACAGTTATGCACAAGTATTTTTAGTTTCGTTGCGATGTAAGAATTTATAACATTCAAAATTAATTTTTTTTTGATTTAAGTATGAATTTAATTCTGTTAGAGTACTGTCGGACGAGTCTGATTAGGAAGTTAGGGTAGAAAATATTTCATGAACTTCTGGTCCTGCTGAACATGATAAAATGGCTTTTTTCTGTTATCAGAGTTAATCCCAGTTCTGGCAATGTAGTAATCAACACTTTAAGTCCATTTTGTTCAACGTGTGGCAATACATCCAAGTTCTGCGTTTGTGTCAAATGGTGGTGGAGCAGGTAAATTGATAATAGACATTCTGTCACCAATCTAATGTATTATAAGTAAGCAAAGATGTCAGGATGTGTCTCTTATCTAAATAAATATTAAAATACTTAGTGATTGTTGCATAAGATATAAAAGTGAGTGGAGTTATCTAGACTAGCGGATCGGCGAGCTGACAGGTAACTATAGGGTCCAATGTAATATATGTCCAATATAACTGGTAATCAGTGTGAATGGGAAGCCATTATTAGCCTTAATTAGCCTTAATTAGCCTAATTTAGGTCCATTTTGGTCTATTCCAGTATAAAGTGCATTTTCAAATTTATTAAATTCTAAATTCGTATTAAGTAGCTGGATTATGCATGAGAAGAAGATGAAAAAAATGGTATCATTTGCTATGTTTGGATCAAATGATCAGGAGTTATTAGTGTTTAAAGTTTCTAAAAAACTGCTTATTCAGCTTAATTTAGCAAATTTGGCCAATTTCAATCTCAATTATTTCGGAAAGTAGAAATCCAACCATACCAAACCATACCATTTTTTCATCTTCTTTTTATCCCCCAATCCAGCTAGCCAATCCGAATTTAGAATTAAACTTTTTGAAAATGTACTTAATACTGGAATGGACCAAATTGGACCAAAATTAGGCTAATTAAGGTTAATTACCGGTTATATTCGTAATCAGTATACCTAAAAGAACCAAAAAGCATGGGACCCCATTGTTACCTGTCATGTTGACACTCAGCTCACTGAGCCACTGGTCTAATCAGAATAGCATAATACCTAGTTTGAGGAAGTAGCTAGAGATTGATTGACTTTGATATTTCCAGGGTACCTGAAAGAAATTCAACAAATTTGGCGATATAACTTTTAAAAGGCACTTAGAATTTAAGGGTTCACTTATCACTTGCATACAGGGTGAAAATATTTCTGTTGATATTGTGTGTTATCAGAACAGTTTTTAGGGAAGACCTAGTAAAATGAACAATTCTTTGGGGGGCCCTCAACTTTTAGGGGACCTTAGATAATATTTATTATGGGGATCTGTAATTTAGGAGGCACATACTGTCATACAAACATATTTTTCACTTTCTTATGCAAATTTAATATCCTGAGTATAATCTTTCTTAATGATGGTTATTTCTAGAGTTATATTTTTCAAACTTACAAACATCTCTGTAGAAAAGCTGCTGATCCTGCTGTTTTTTTTAATCTGCTCACCTTCTAATATAAAAAAGTAAGTAAGTTAGATTGCATGGGAATGTGACATTTTCCAAAATCTTGACCTTTTTTTTCTTGGAGCTATAGCATAATGATAATGAAGACTTCAAACAAACAAAACATATTGTTTGTACAAAAATGTGAGGTCAATCACTCTGAGAAAGAACGACAAAAACTCAAAATCTTACTTATATCTGTTCAAAGTTGTACAAACAATTGAGGCTAATTGGCATGTGGCAGACAGTAACCTATTTGATTCAAAGTCTCATTAAATGAAAATAGAGAAGAATTGTGGGCTAATTTTTTGTAAGTTGGCAGGTATCTTTAAACTTTTTACAAAAAATTGAGGCTACTAGCACTCAAATCAAAGAAATGAGGCTAATTAATTTTTTCTTACATTCTATTGTTAAACAAAGTTACCCATCCAAAAACAGAAAATTCCAGGGAGATACTCAGACCAACTATGCTTAGATACTTTAGGAATATAGCATCATAACACCAAAATTATATGTCAAACAGGCTAAAATAGAAGTTGGAAAAGATGCAAATATTTTCTTTTTTTTCTCAATTACAGGTGAAGATTGATAGTTATAAATCATGTTTATGTTGATGTTTGATCTTGTTAGGACTCTGGAATGATACAAATAGATTACTTCATAGTATATCTAAGTATTGAGGGTATTGACATTGTCAAGAAAATGAGGGTTATTTATGATTTTAGACAAACATTTACTGAAAACTCATTTTCTTGATATGTTTGTTTATACCATGGATGTAAATGCTAGGTAATGATAGAAGCACTATTTGTTGATCCTTTTTCAACAAGATTATTCTCAAACTCAAAAGTTTGAGGCTAATTGATAAACTGAAGTGTGTATAAAGAGATCATCGTATTGATTTTTGTTCATTCAGTATCTTTAATAAATAAATACTTTCACCTACTTAATAGCCTCGTTTTCTTGATATTATGCAACAATATAAGTATATAACTCCAGTTTCACTTAAAACACAGAAAAAATAGTATGTTTTTTGAAACTAAAATGATCAGTAAAATAGTTTAAAAATCAAAAATATGTTCATTTTTACACTATAGCCTCAATTTCTTGAGAATAAGCAAACATATCAACATGGCTTGAATTATTTCATGTTCCACTTGACAAAATAAGTCCTTCTGTGCCATCAGAATCTCATTTTTGAGCCAGCTACAAAGGAATGTGATTTTCATCCTTAGCCTCAAAGTTTTGATACTTCCCTTGAGAGTTCATTTGAAATATTTTAGGATCAAATAAAATTAGTATTTAATTGTGCATTTCTGTCTACCTTATCTTTGAATCTACCACTTAATAAGAATACAGCCTCTTTAAAGACTAGAGGTAAAATCATTGCCTTAGCCACATTTCCTTGCCAAAAATTTAAAAAAATTATTGAGCATATCCAGAAGTACTAAGTGCGAAAGTGTTCCAAATATTTAAGACAGATCAATCCATGAGCAAATTATATCCACAGGCAAAAAAAACAGGCAAAAAAATGAATTTTCAAAATGTCACATTCCCATGAATGCAATGGTTAGTTGACTGTAGTTAAGGGCTCCCTTTTCATTTGTTGCTACCTGTGTTTAGGGGTGGGTGTTACTCCTTTCTTCTATCCCTGGTTTCAACGCTTACACCCTTACACCCTTACACCCTTACACCCTTACACACCAAATTTTTAATGCTGAGTGCTAAGCAGGATGGTAATGAGTAGCATACTTAAGAATTTTAACCCACAACCTTGTGAACAGAACAGGGACACTCTACCATCGTGCTACTGTCAAACAAGGGAATTTGAAGCGAAGATGCATTGATTTCGAACCTAATATTTCAATATACTACTCGTACTATCTTACTATCTTTATAATATTTTTATTATAAAATCTTTTCTTTATAGATGTAACAAGAATTAAAATGAAGGAGGTTAAGTTTTGTTTAGAAAATGTGATTTTGTTTTCATAATATTGGCTTGTTGTGGCATTGGTATCTGAGGTGGGTTCTTTTCAATTTTTTTTTTGCAAAAATATATTGTTATTTCAGGTCAATCTTTTTTGACCTTATTGTACTTTAGGATTGTTCTTATTTTAGTCTAGAAACATAAGTGATTTGTTGTCTGGTATTTCAAAAATGATCTGTATTTCTCTGCTCAGTACATTGAGTACTACTAAGAAATCTGAATGGAATTTGTCTTTTTTTTTAATCTTCAGCAGTTTTTAAAAATTTCACAAAGAGTAAATTTTTTCAAAAATTTAAGAAATAGATAAGAATTAAGTTTGTTAATCTATTTAGGACTATTTCGTGATGGATAAGGTACAACGTTACTTGATTTATATGGTATTAATCTTTAGCTGCATGCTCCATATCAGATTTATCATGATACAAATTAATTAATGTTAAAACAAAGTTTCCTGTAATATTCAAAAAACAGGATATAGATTTTATCAGCAAACAAATTTAGAATAATCAATAATCAATAATCAATAGTCAATAATCAATAGTCAATAATCAATAATCAATTATATTATGAAAAATCATAAATACATTGGACAAAAGAGGATATCAAAATCTTATTTTTTCTATTCATTCAAATATCTAAAAGTTAAATGTACAGTGAAAGAAATTATAACTAACTTGACTTTAATCCAGCTTTGGAGCTTGATACAATTATTAGTTGAGGTTGAGGAAGGTTCTTCTTTTATCAGAAATTATGAATAAATGTTCTTCTCTTTGTTCCAAAGCAACAAACCTTTTTTCAAAAAAAATATTAATTTTAGAGTAACACTTTTTTTAACCACAAATTGTCAATGAAAATATGAACAGGACTTGTTGTACCAGCCCATCGTGCCTTAGGGTCCTATGAAACCAGCTCAGTCTGTTGGGTGAGTTCAAGTTTTGATACTTAAAAACACCGTCTACGATAGTAATCTGCAGATCTAAGAAATTGGTGTTCTCATCGTCTGTATTTTCTTTATTAAGAGTAAGCTTAGGTGGGTATATGTGATGCATTTTAAAAGATCCTCCATTGTTGAGAGCCAAGAGATCATCAATGTACCAAAACAATTGTCCTACATTTCAGACCAATATGTTATTGGATTTTTCATTTTATGCAACCAAAAGAATATAAATCAGAAACAACTGGGCCTTATCTTGAGCTTATCTTAAGCTGGCCATGCTGTACTCTTTAAATCGCATTGTATTAGTTTTTCGTTTGATGCAAAGTTCCCCTCTGCAGTTTTTTCAAGGGTTGAAGTGTACCCATGTCAATTGTTTAGCACTCTGGAAGGTTTAATGGTAGTAAAGGTAGTCATATTTTCAGCTGGGTACATATATGAACCATTTTTCATTTTTGCTCTAAGTGGGTAACCAGCCGAAAAAATGCTAATGTATTGAAATGGTTTTATTTTAGATAATGTAGCTGTGTGGACAAGGTACAAAATGAAAGAAGTGGTTTATGTGGAATGGAAAAACCCAGAAGTACAAAAGCAAGAAAGGGAAGCTTGTGGAGCTTCTTGCGAGGTAAAAAGGGAATTGAAAGATGGGATAAACCTCGATCAATATCTTCTAATCACCACTGCTATAGTTTAGAGAATTGTAGGGAAATATGTAACTCAGTTGTGTTCCCAAAAACACAATCAACAAATTCAAATGGCAATGAACCCCTGGATGCTGAGGATTCTATGAAATTCCCTCAAAATCCACACATCGGTAACCCAACTCCAGTTCGTACTGAAACACCAGGGATTGTTGGTATGCACAATCTAGGAAATACATGTTACTTCAACGCTACATTGCAATGCTTGGCCCATGTTGATGTGTTTAGTGAATATTTTGCAATGGACAACTATATGGATGACATTTCATCTGCCACTTTACCTATTGCAAAGAAGTCAAAAAAAAAGAATTCTTTTAATAATAATAAAGGTGAATTGACTTACATGCTTGCAGTGACAATTAAAAGTTTATGGCATTCTGATTTGTATAGTATTGATGTTGCAAGAGAATTGCATGAAGTAGTTGGTTATTACGAAAGACAATATAGTGGTGCAGAGGAACATGATGCTCAGGAATTTCTGATGTGGCTTATTAATAAAGTTCACGAGGAGAGTGTACGTACTCCTCGGAACAAAGAGAAAGATTTACTTAAGGTAAAAAACTATTAACGATTAATTAAAACATTTATGAAAATTATAGATTTCTTTATATTGAATAATTATTGCAACAATAAAAAGGTCTTATGAATTCCATTTGTAGTATGCACATTTTGCTGTAGATTAATCAAAAGCCCACAACAATGACTCCATAAATAAACTTTTGTAGCAGGTTATTCCAAATACTGTGCTATTGACCGCACACACAGTTAATTGTGTAAATCAATTATTGACATTTGTTTTAATTTTCTCGTTCATCAGAAAAAGAAATCATGTGGAAATGAAGATGAACAGGCTGTCCTGGCATTTGCATCATTCACTCAATACCATCAGAGTTATATCCAAGGACTATTTTTATCACAGTACCGTTCATCGATAACATGTTCAAATTGCAAACAGCAGTCGAATACGTTTGACCCTTACACTTGTGTTTCCTTATCAATACCACAACCTTCTACTAGAAATATTGTTATTACTCTTGTATATTCTTTATTATCGATATCTCCATTAAAAGTTGCGTTTATATTAGAAAGTACTGCAAAAATACATGATTTAAAACAAAAAATATCCTCAAAATACAAATTTGAAAATTTCATATTGATAGAACTACTTAGCGATGGTGCTTACAAGTTTATTAATGACGACCATTCTATTGGAGTGCTCTGCAAGGAGGAAAATTCCATTTATGCATTGGAAGTTGGGAATAAATCTTATTTTGGTGTTAAAGAAAAGGATGGTCAAATCGAGAAATATGAAACCCAGAATGCAGACAATCTCGTTTTGGTTGTAAGTAATGTTGAAGTCTCTGGGAAAGAACATCGAAGGTAATAATCTTTTAAAAGTGTGTGTGGAGGATATGTGTGGTATTTTCTAGGAGACTGTATTTAGTGTTATTCATGAAAAAGACTACTAATAATATATCTTCACTAACAATATTTTTTAAAGAACGACACCTTCGGTATAATGATAAAAAGAGAGTAACATTTACAACCATGTGCGCACGTGTATATAGCGACGCATGCGCGATACATTAGTAATGGCATAAATTAACATATATTATCATGTTTATAATAGAATATTCAACAATATGTCTTGGTTACAAAATTGTATGAAATAATTGTTAAAATAAAGTCGAGTTTTAAGGAAATGTTGTCCCTTATTGGACAGTATCAACATGTTTCTTTCTATTTTAGATTTGGTATACCTGTTGCAATCAATGTGACAACAGATTTGTCTTTTAAACAGATCCAAGTAATCATTCGAAAAAATATGTCTTCGGTTGTCCGCAATACTCTCAATAAAGTGGTACAGAGTTATTTTTTTTTTTTATTTATTTCAAATTACTTTCAGTCTACTTTAAACATTAGAAATTTTAGATTTGCACTGTAAGATTTGCTTGTGTTACAACCTTTTGACTGAACGATGTATCGAACTATGACACTTAGACTACTACTGTTGAATACTCAAATAATCTGCACATGATTGGTTTTGGTATTTTTCAAGATTCTGGCATTTACTTTTGTTTTCCATCTAGATTAAAGAGAAACAAGTGAAACTTGGATTGCATGTTATCAATTCCAATTCCGATTTGAAGTACTTTCTATGTAACGATGTTGGAAACCCTCTTCAAAGTGAAAGTGTAGCAAAGTAAGAGTTCAGAATTAACCTGTTAAAGGTTTTGTAACTTTTGTAACGTTACAGTAGTTCTTCATAACTTATACCTACTATCATCTGAGAAGCTAAATTGGTAATGTTATTCTTTGCATGCCTCTGAATTGTCATAATATGCCTTTTGTTATTTTATGTCACTTGGTCCCATGGTTGATGTTTTCTCTTAACGACCCTTCAATCATCAATTCTCAAAAATTTGTTTAGATCTATAAGGGAAAGCGTAGATTCTGATCAGCATTATCTCTTTTTGGTTGCTGAATGGGAGCCCATACCATCAGGGTGGTAAGTGCATTTTTCTTCGTAAACTTGTAACAGGTTTCTTACATTCTTTTGTTCATTTTCTTGATACTATTATTCATAGATTTGATGAAGACTAATTAATAATACATATTTGAACAAATTAGTAGAGATCTCTGACAAATCCAGAGAGCAATGAGGAATGTGATTGGAGACAGGTAACGTTGGTAAGCACTCCTTGCAGTACTCAAACCCACCACCTAAGTGTATATAATAATGCATTTACTATGTTTAACAATAAAAGTTTCATAGTATAGCTTTCAGATTGTCAAGTTAATTTAACATTTGTAGGTACATGAATAAAGTTGGCATTACGATAGGAACTGATGACGAATCTACTCTGATCGCTAGGGAAAAATCAGCAAATTATGTCATTGATTTGGAGGATTGTTTGAAGTTGCAAACTCAAGAAGAGACAGTAAGTCTATTACGCTATTACGCTCGTGCACGCCCAGTGCTCAACACACGTTTTATTCATGGCATAAATTGTGTATCGGATATCTATAACAATATAGATGTGAATGTTAAGAGACAGGATGAAACGAATTTATAACGAATTTATAACCTTGAAACAGGTCAACCACAACTTATTCTTATACACAGATCACGCACGTAACTAAAATTTGCGCACGCTGGCCAATTTGCGTGCATGATTTATCGCTATACAGAGCAAATGTTCCTGACGAAGGCTGAGCTGATCTGTAATAGTTAGTTTTTTATTTAGGCTATTAAAACTGAACTCTAAGTCTGTTTTTTTAATTTTGCTCCTAATGTTTCTAATCCTTAATGAGGGCATTACTTATTTAGTGTGAAACTTTTGAGAAGTGCTTGATTGCTTGTTATTTCTCAAGCTGCACTAAAAGGACAAATCTGACTGACATTGGTCCTTCCCCAAGTACACTAAGCTAGAATATAGTACAAGATTAATTTTCACCTATGTCCTATTACACGTCAGTTTATTTCCATAGTTATTATGTATTACACTAGTTAACCTAGAAAGGTCCACATGATGGTTCTCGAGTTAGGGGACCGAAAATACTCATATAATCGGGACCCAAGTAGCTTTAGAGCTATTTTTGGCTATGTTCTCTCGTCGTATACCGGATGAGTAAAAATACGTAAGGCTTTGACAACAGATTTCACCATAATTTGATAATCAATTTTCAAAAAATATTTTTTCATCATGTAGCAGAATGCTTAAAAATTTATGTAAGACTTTTTAAAATCTGATTGTCAAAAAATGGTGGAAAACTGGGCATTAATTTTTTTTACTCCTGAAATAGCACAAATTTAGTTTTTATCAATGAAACAAACTGGTGATAACTAAAGCAGATAAAGGTGGTTCTATTCTCATTGTTTTACCACAACTTATTGAAGAATTGATTGATGAAAAAGTTAAGAATACATCACTCTTTACATGTCTTTCTAATGATCCCAGACAAGAGTTACATAACAAAATGATAGATATTTGGAAAGTAGGCAAAGCTAATAAATTTGTGACTGAAAAGGAATGTGCTGAAGTGGTAGGTATCACATCCAATAATAACAAAAGCACTAGTAGTATGTTTAAACCAGGTATCACTTACTTTAGTCCAAGCTTGAAAATACACAAACTTCAAGATAAAGATATCATTCCTGGATGCAAACCCCCAACTCGAATAGTCTCTTGTCTTCAAGAAGGAGTGACTAAATATTCAGATGTTTTCCTAGCTAATAAATGGCTCAAAGATCTTGAATCCGATTATTGCAAAGATCTCGTCAAAGATACTTTAGACACCCTACAATGGTTAGACGATATTAACACTAGCTGTACTGCTGACTTCAAATTAAATCTAAAACCTTTTACATTCGATTTTGAAAGCCTTTACGACTCCTTATCGCCTGATCTAGTAATTGAAAGTCTCCGTCATGCCATCAACAAATGCAGAAACAACTGGTCCCCTGAATTTATTGAGTGGTTATTAAGTAATGTTTCTCTTAGCATGGAGTCAGCAATAGGTACCCACAATGGCAAGTGGTATAAACCGAAAAATGGTATCCCCACTGGTGGTAGTATATCTGTTCAAATCGCCAACATAGCAGTATTCTATGTCCTTTTTGAAACACTGTACTCGAAAAACAAGCTTATGAAGCACATTTTCTCTATTCGTAGATTTATAGACGATGGTACTGGGTTATTCAATGGGTCACTCAGACAATTCAATGTTTGGAAAAATGAGTTTACACATGCACTTAAATCATACAAATTAAACATAAAACCTGAGGACTGGCAAATTGGCACGGAACCTGGACTCCTGGTGCATTTCCTAGATATCTCCTTTGGGTTTGATTTTGATGGTGAATTAACCACAGATATTTTCATTAAAGAAACAGACTCTAGATCATATCTTAACTTTAACAGTTGCCATCCAAGATTTATCTTTAGTAGTATTATATACTCCCAAGCACTCAGGTACCGCCGTATAATAATCAACCAAGAACTTCTCAATATAAGACTTATGGAACTATACAAGTATTTTAGATCATCTGACTATCCACATAAAATGATAGAAAACATATTAGAGAAAGTTAAAGATTTACCTAGAACATTAACTCATAACAAACAAGATGAACAACCGAATCAGAAAGTAGTAAATATTATATCCACTTATGGTCAGAACCAACTCCTTCGCCA
>JAUKPT010000718.1:6820-18132 GCA_032273505.1 Nanomia bijuga
CTTCTGTCAAAAATAATAAGCGGGGGAGGGGGTTGGAATAAGAATGTCCTGGATGGGACGTCTTTTAGAGAGCAGAGAGTAATGTTCCAAACGTTTGATCATAGATTTTAGGGAGTAAAATCATATTAAGTATCTTAAACTATGATAGTTAGATTTCACAATAATTATCTCTGTTTCTCGTTTCTAGTGTCACAGTACGATACAAGAAGCTGTAAACGCATCTAGTCTTGTCTTAATTCATCCTGGAACGTATGTCGAAAGTATAGAAATAACAAAACCAGTTGCACTGCTCGGATCATGTAAGTGGATGACATTGTTTTGATTAAGAATTGATTGTCTTTATGTATTGCATAGAAGAGGAAATTTGTGTATATCAAGCTTTAAGAATCAGAATTCGGGCTGTTCTTGCCTTAGCCAGAATTTGGGGTGGCTTCACTTTTACACTTAAAGTAGATATTGCCTACTAATAAATGAAATTAAAACAGACCTTACGTAATCAATATTTACTTAATTCATTAGCTCTAAAGTAAGCTTTAGAATAAATAAAATTGATGAAATGTACTTTTGTATTCTTGGCAGAAGAATTCTCTTTTCTACTCCTTGCTGGAAGCAGAAGGTCTTGCGTAAGAATTCCATACAAAAATGCGACTACTTCAAACTGACTTATGTGTAGTTTTCTGTTATTCAATCATCCAACATGTGCGAAATATTGAAAACTACATGGCAAAGTAACATTGAAGAGAGATAACGCTCAAACCCGGTCAACTGATCATTCGATATTCAAAATATCGTCCAAAATGCAGGTTATTTTTTTCTTTCACTTATCATCTCATCCATTCATTTCAAATTTGGCATTGAAAATCATAAAAACCTGCTATGTGTTGTTAAGAAAATCTGCTATTACACCATTAAACTTTAAACTGTAGAATATTTAGCGGAGATTTTCTGATCCCAATCATACATTACTGTACTGTTTAAAAATCTAAAAGATAAAGAATTCCTGAAAATCATTACAAGTGCATTACAATTAGCCAAGAAGACATTTTATTCGTAGATTGTTACGGAGCCATAGGTGGATGCCATAGGTGTTGCTTTAGTTGAAGCTGTTGCTTTTAAAGTAGGCTTCCTCTTGCCAACTCTTGAGCGTCATATGGCCCCCTCCTATAGCTGAAAATATTTCTACTGGTGTCCAAAAACTATGTAATTAGTTTTTCGGATTCCCTTTTGTTTTTTATTCGAAATGTTAGTTCTTGATGAACCCCACATCTCTCTAAATCCCCCCTTCAAACCGTATTTCTTTTCACTTTTAATAGGTCCATCGGGGAAATCCGAAGAAGTTCATATCACACATTCATCGAAAACCGTCCTCAAGTTCGAACCGTCTGGTACGAGGAGTCATGTCGCTTTCCTCAACCTGTCTGTCCAACGAGGTGACGGGGGTGTCCCCTCGAGATGTCATTGCATCGAAATATGTAATGACTGTTCACCCATCATTCAAGATTGTAATATTACATCGAAAAGCAGCTGTAAGTACTTTGTTTGATTTTTTTACATTTTCTTATTTACGGCATTATTGTTTCGATATCCGTACTCAAAGTTATTTTATTGTTATCTTTTTACCGTTATCTTCACCTACGCAATGCATTGTATAAGTTGTTCATATATAATGATATCCAAATGTTGAAATAATTCAGCCATTACTTTTTTCGCGTGTTAGAAGACAATATATCAAAATACTTATGAGGAGGGTGATTTTATACCTTATATTTTTTCCCATCTTTGTCGTGTTTTAAAGGCTTTATCTCGGCCCTGGGTCATTTTCTCCCTTCTCCAGTCGATAGGTTAAGTCCATTTGGGCTAGCCGCAACAAATAATTATAAAGATTGGAACATCTAAATTTGTTTAACGGAATTAAATGTGTTGCTATGCTCAGATTACATTATACAGGGACTTCAGAGAGAAGTGCCCCAGTCATCAACCTTATTTTATCAGTTCGCACTAAATTATCGATAATTGTTTTCGCACCTGACCCACTTTTATTGTGTAAGCATTCAGACATACGATACATTTCAGTGCGGTGCGATTTTTATAGTGTTTTATTACCTTTCGTAGTCCGAATGAGCTTAAAAGTTGCCTTGATTTCTAATTGTCTGTAAGGGCTTTTTCATGTACATCTGAATAAATAAAAAAGACTAGTAAGAAAAAATGTACTGCAAGTCACTTTTTTATATTTCCACTTTTATAAATGTTCACATGTGAAATATAGTAAAATTTTCTCAGAATATGATAAAATTGCATAAGCAACCATAGCAACCATAGCAACCATAGTGTAAATGAATGAAAAGGTGCTAATTTGAGCCCTTAAGCCTATCTCCAGATGTTTCATCTCACGTCAGCTAATAACCCAGACATTTTACCTAGTATATAGGCTTCTTCCTTTAATTACTGTTTTCTCCCCTCTTCTAAATAACAAAATGAAAAAGGAAATAACAAAACTTCGTGGTAACACATCAGGTCACACTATTTTAAAGCAACACAGATATAGGTTCGCTGTAAAATCAAAAATCATAGACCAACCCTAATCGCTATCGATTTTTGAAAGCACCTGTTATCTTGGTGTCACGAAGGTAATGCCGTGTGAAACGTTGATTCAAAGGATACAGGAAGACGACACAAGGTTGTCCTTGAATGTGTTAACACGACTCTGGAGGTGCATAATGAGCTCGTTAACGGTTCTCGCCATCTGCAGCACGATGTCGAAAGGTCTTTTGCAACGGTAAATATTTTGGCCAAAAATTCTTATTTCTTCCCCCCACCATTTCGCTATTTTGCTTTATTTCTTCCCTATTTTAGGGTGCGAAACAATAGAAATCTCTTTTATTTCTTCCCCATTTTCCCCCCATCCCGGGGGGCGCTGTTGGCCAAAATATTTACCGTTGGTCTTTTGACTAGAAACATCATTTCAACTAGACACGTGAACTTTTTTTACTTATCAATGAAATTTAGTGTTCTGTTTTTCAGTCATTAATCATTCATGAAAAAAGTTTGAGAATAATTTTTTTCCAAGAAGTTTTTGGTTCTTGGAATTTATACTGAATTGATATTCTCTGGACACAAAAGGCTTTATTAAGATATGATAAGTAAAATTAAAACCTGTGAATACCTAGGAGGACTTATTCTTGTATGCAATTTTCTATTATAGCATAAAACTGTATTGTAAAGTTGTCGGGAAGGATTAAGACTGATCGTAAAAAGCAATAAAGTTGTTCACATTGAGCTGTCGTAAGAAGCGTCTAGGAGATCTACTAGGACTTAATTTAAGACTTGATTTACTTCATCATTTAGGTGCTGCAGCTATCCACGTCCATGGTACTGGAAGCTCTCCTACGTTGATGCGTTGTAAGATATCCGAGTGTGAGAACGTCGGCCTGTTCATGAGTGAAGGCGCACAAGGCATATTCGAAGATAACGACATCTTCGCCAACAGACTTGCAGGAATATGGGTGAAATCGGGTGCGAATCCCATCATGAGACGGAATGAAGTGCATCATGGAAAGGATGCTGGGTTTTTTATATTTGATGGAGGCATGGTGAGTTAATCAGTTCAGGTTTCTTGTTATGCAAATAATTGACTCGAAATTATGGCTCATTTGACGATTTGATTGTTACATCATGAATTTGATGAACGGTTATTTTAGAAATTTTGCCTTTTTAGTCATAATTTTGAGACTTACTCAAAGGTTTATGCTTTTAGACACATCTTAACAATTTGGGCAATATAAAAATGAGCATACGGAATTTGTTTTTTCTATTAAATTTTCGTGGCATTTGTATTGGATTTGAATAGAATTTTTGAAAAAAACGCACAAGATTTCTAAACAGTGTCTTTCCCGTCGAGAACATTAATACTAATATTATTTTCTGTATAGGGTTACTACGAAGAGAATAATGTTCATAGCAACAGGATAGCTGGAATTGAAGTCCGTTCTGGTGCTAACCCAACCGTCGTTCGCTGTCACATTCACCACGGGTGCACAGGGGGTATATATGTGCACGATGAAGGACGGGGGGAGTTCTTCTGTAATCGAATTCACACCAACACATTCGCTGGAGTCTGGGTTACGTCTGGAAGTAACCCAACCATCAAGTAAGTTGATATTATCGTTTTGAATTTTCAAAATGTTCAATGATGCAAAAATGCTAAATAGAGTTCCCTTGCATAGTAAACGGACTATTTGAATGGGGCACTGGTGAAAAAAAAAAGATTTTCGTTAAATTTTTGTTCATTATTTTTCTTTGAACAAGAATTGACTCACCAGAAATTATCAGATATCGCCTATAACATTTCCATGGTAAAACTAACTAAATAACACTAACATGGTACCTTCATTGAATCAAGGGTAGCTGATGTCAAAGAAGTTCAACCCCTGGCAATGTATTGTACTTTTGTACAGTAAATTTAGATCGACTTCAGGTCTACAAAACGTCGACACAGCAGAAATAAAACTTTCCATCTCACGAATAACTGATTTTATAAGTTGAAAGTTATCTTCTTAATTTCAGTAAAGACAAACTTTTAACGCTTCGAGGCAGTTATTTTTGTGACGATAAATTATACATCTATCTGCAGTATCGACATGACGTAGTTCAATGTATGGAGCATTCTGACGAGGACGAGGACAAGGACGAGGACGAGTAGTATCGACATGACATGTGCATTTCGTTGATCCATTTAATGTATGGAGCATTCTGACGAGGACGAGGACGAGGACGAGTAGTATCGACATGACATGTGCATTTCGTTGATCCATTTAATGTATGGGGCATTCTGTTGTTATGTAAATTAACTCATCTTCATCTTTCATCTTTTTTAGAGATAACGAAATCTATCACGGACAACAAGGAGGCATATACATCTTCGGTGACGGTCGTGGATTGGTCGAAAACAATGATATCCATGGTAACGCTCTAGCTGGTATACAAATCCGCTCAAACAGTAACCCGATAATCCGAAAAAACCGAATTCATCATGGATTACATGGTGGGATATATATTCACGAATGTGGAATGGGGTTAATCGAGGATAATGAAATCTATGGGAATACGTTGGCAGGGATTTGGATCACAACAGGAAGCGCACCAATTTTACGGCAGAACCGTATTCATAGCGGAAAACAGGTAAGTGTATATTCTTTTTTCTTTTTTTCTTTATCGGACACAGACGTTAGCCGATCCAATTCCGAAAAAACCGTATTGCCAGTGAGCTATCACATTGCAGTCGATGACAAGTAGTTTTAATAATTCATATGCATGAGTACGTTAGAAAAGCAAAGTACTCAGATAATGGGGCATTTTATATCGTGATTTGCAAAACTTTTATTCTACACATACACATCAAACGCATACATAGTCAAAACGAAATACGAATTCATCACTTATTTCTATCCATGTAAACGCTACATCATTTTTTTCCATTTGATGCAAGTTTAATCAAAAAGTGCTCGATCGTTTCGAGACCATAATGAAAATTTAATATCATCGATTGGGGAGGTTAACGAAAAGTACAATGTATCTATTGCTCGAGTAAAGACTTTTTTTCCAAACAGATATCTATAACTCGATCAATCGCGGTCAATGTCACGCATGGAAAAAATGGGTCATCATCTATTATTCTTTTTTATCTACTTCTTTTTAGGTGGGTGTCTATTTCTATGACAAAGGATGTGGTACCTTAGAAGATAACGAAATTTACAATCATAAATACTCTGGCATTCAAATACGGTAATGCAACTATTTTTCGTATTTCTATTTTAATTCTAGATTGAAATATACTTCTTTTTTACTGCATGGTCAATTGCGAAAACTTGCATCGGTACAAACCCAGTCCAATGTGAATCGAACCATACTAATATGTATGTTACTCAAGCAGTGGTTTAAAAAATGCACGTGTTGACAAGCTCGATTGAACAAATGATCTATGGGCAGAGTTTTAGTAAAATCAAATAATTGTTTGACGCACCAATACACCATTTCGGAAATTCAAATCGTTGGTTTGTTTACCTCCCTTTCTGTGATTCTAAGATATATCTTTTACCAATATGCTTTTAAAACTGTTTTGCATGTTACGTGTGTATTTTTACTTAACTTACATGATAATAAAACAATTAGCGTAATAGAATATAATTTCTTTTCGATTGTCAAAAAATTAGCTTTTTTTTGCGAAAAACGTGCTAGTAAAAGTTATATCTCAAAATCGCAGTTTGGAAGGTAAACAAACCAATTATTTGAATTTCCGAGATCGTGTATTGTTTGAACTTGTTGTTTCCGATCATTATTTAAGGTTTCTCTTGTACTGCACACTTCTAAGTTCGCATGCGATGTCGAATTTTACGTATATGAAGAACGGCTAAAACTCTTTTAACCTGCCTAAATTTTATTCCTTTTGTGTAAGAATACATGTTTCGGTGTAGTTGTTGTAAATGTTTTAAATGGGAAAAAATTCCCGTCCTACGTCTTTACTTCCATACCTATTTCCTTGCCAAAAAGAGGCAGAAACTAAATCTCCCACTTCGATACTTTTACCTTTCAAGAAATATTCTAACCAAAAATGCGTTAGTCAAAAGTAATGTAACAATCAAATGATTCAATACGTATCCAATTCAAAATCTCGTAAATTTAGAAGGTGGATGGCTTCCCAATTTTTGCACTATCGCTATTTCTTCATGGAAGTACACGAACATCTAGTTTCATTCGTGCAAGAATTCACTTTTTAAGATTTATTCACGAGCACAACCGACTTTCTTTACTAATACGCTCCATATTTTTCTATTTAGAAGTGGCAGTAATCCTGTTATACGACAAAACAAAATATGGGGAGGTAAAAACGGTGGTGTCTTGATATATAACGGAGGACAAGGAATTCTTGAAGATAATGAAATATTCGATAACGCCATGGCTGGTGTATGGATAAAAACTGATAGTAACCCGATACTACGTCGAAATAAGATTCATGATGGACACGAAGGGGGTGTTTGTATTTTCAATAATGGGAAGGGGGTTCTCGAAGAGAACGATATATTTCGAAATTCGTTGACCGGTGTTTTAATTAGTACGTCGAGTTATCCCGTTCTAAGGAGGAATCGAATATTTGACGGTGGAGCAGCCGGGATTGAAATAACCAATGGTGCAGGTACGTTGATTTTTCTTCATATTTCAGTCCACATTGAGGAGTTTTTTTCTCAAGTTCTCTTAGCAGGCACGTTTAATGATTCTCTACACGATGTTATTTTGATACTCAGTGTTGGTCCTGGTCAGATTTTAGAACTTAATTGTGTTATTTTATCTTATTTCTACTCATAAAAGAAATGTTTGCTCTAAAATGAAACTGACATTTTCAGTTAAATAATGATGAAAAGATGACAGAAATTTAAATTAAAGATATTAAGAAGCATAAGTGTAGAATTGGCTTTCCAAAATTTCTGCCAAGCAAAAATGATGTCATATTTTATGAGGAAACCTGTATTTTGCTTTTAGGTGGAGTTCTGGAGCGAAACGAAGTGTTTAATAATCGGTTTGATGGTATTTGTTTAGCGACTGGTGTTTGCCCGAAAATATTAGGTATATTATCTTTGTTTGTTTATCAAGGTCTTCGGTGTAATTCCTTTCAGGTTTTGAATGTTTGCAACTATCAATCAGTTGTATATTTGCTGTTTGATTCGCTGAAAATTATATCATGAAGAAGGAAGATTCTAATTATTTCTCTTAGAAATTTTGTCATGAGTTTTTTTTGCAGATTATCTCTCATATATTCATGATGGCATGAGTCAGAAGAAAAATCAGAGTACGTGTTGTAGTGGTTCCTATAGCCTTATTTATAACGTTTTGCAGTTTTGAGAACTTATTTTCATCAATAAATATGAAGTATATAAAATGAACAACGTACATATTTACATTACTTGTTGATGTTCTCATGACTCATATTTGCACATGTGCGTAATCTTGTCTCCGTATGCTGTAAGAGTGATGTAAGTGTTATAAATAAGGTCATTTGTATGGATTTGTTCATTTTATTGGAAATTTCTTCTTGTAGATAATAATTGTCATGACAACAAAAGAGCGCTAGCTGATGCCATATCAACAGGGAAATGTTTGTATCAAGTTTCTGGTAGTGTCTGTTATCCAATGCACGATTTTTACAGGTAAGATGTTATGATGTGTAAAGGTTTGCCCGTTCAAAAACGATTCGTTATTGGACAATCCAAACCATGTCCTGATATGTTAAAAACTAATCATAGCCACTAACGCATAAAGATTTTTGTCAAATTCATCAATTATTTATTGTCATTGCTTTTAGCCACAAAAGGCAAAAGGTTATCATTCGTCGACTGTAAGGCGAGATATTCTTTGATATTCTTTTATGTAACGGAATCTGGAAGATAAATTGATGATTTTCTTCCTTCATTCTAGATGTTTCTCATGTTCATCAACGGAGAATCTCGCCATTTGTGTCAACTGTATCGAAACTTGTCACCAGGGACACAAAGTCGAATTTGTCCGACACGACAGGTAAGATCTGAGTTCTATTGGTGTAGAGAAATATTCTTTATTCTATATGATCGGCCAAAATATTATATTCAACTTCATGTCTTACTTGAATTTGTGGTTTAGTTTTCTAAATAAAACTTCCTACCAAGGTTATGAGACGTATAATTTAATCTTTTTTTTCTTCTACTCAATGAAAATGTCTATGAATACGATGTATTTCGCACAAAAATAAGGATTATTATGAGTCAGATCTCCTAGTTTTAACTATGCGTTCGACATCTGAATTCGGATATACGAAGGAAAAGTTAATTTCGTAGTCGTTTTTAGCTGGTTACCGACGAAACCCTCCTTTAATCATCCTGCGAAGAAAACTAAACCAACATAACTCTAATTTTTTTCAATTGTTGTTCTGAGGGCCTCCAGCTTTGAGTAGCATAATACGTTAGTCTAGATCGAACGCATGATTCAAGAAACTTCTTTCTTATTGATAAATGAATATCTTGTACACGAAGGACATTATTTTATTAGATGAGTTTAGCTGTTGCCTTAGCAATTCTCATACCGGTAAAGTCACTGTTATTATTAAAAATAGAATCTATGCTACGAATTTTGTTTTTTACTTGTGAAAAATAAAACCTTACATTTTGTTTCTCTTTTTCTAGGTTCTTTTGTGATTGTGGTGCTGGGACGACAGAAAATCCTTGTTTACTCATGTCCGCACCAAACACAACATCTGCGAACAGTCATCAACACACATCAACAAAATCACCCCGTGCTGGTCGGTCCCCGCGCGTTTCGAAAAGACGGGGGTGCACTAGGACCCGCACCCGTAATCAACGTCGATTGGACGCGGTCGATATCCCTGAAAGAGGACAAGACCAAATTACAGGGAATGTACTGCCCACATAAAATAAAAAAGTTATTAGGAAAATTATGAATTTTCTTAGATTTATTACCCTTATGAAGGCTGATTTTTTTCGGCTATTTTATCTACTGTTTTTTACATAGATATTTATGCAGATTATAATGCAGTATATTCGAGTATTCGAAAATTGACTCTGTTTCGCAGTCAATCTTCCCCTACGCGGAAATGTAATCATTTTCAGAGGTTAAATCTCTGATGGGATCCGTTATCTGAAGTCTGCTCGTCAAATTGAAAATCGTTTCCCAGATAATCTACGATTCTTTTATAAAGAAGCATTGCTGGGGTTTTAATTATATTTTAATTTTTAAATGTAGCCAGGTCCAGGCAGCAAAAAAAGGAAGGATGCAAACTTATCTAAGTTAACTTTTTAGGAGAACTAAATTTTTTGTTAGAACTGGTTGTCTGACATTACATGAAAAGTTATTAAATATATTAGAATAGATTAGATGCTTTCTTTTTTTTGACGCCTGGATCTAGAATGAAAATACAGAATTTTTTTTATGAAATTATCATTTTATTTATATTTTTATGTATTTTATCCCTTCACTAGTCATTTTCGTACATATTTTGGTTAACATGCACTCGACTCAAATTCTTCTATTGCTTATAACGCCAAGAATTCAGGTACTATTGATTGATTTTTACGATATAAAATCTGCCGTTTTTATTCGTTAAAATTTATATTATCAAGAATCTGATTGGTTTACTTATTGATTTTAAAAATTCACTGAAATTTTGGCGCTTTTTAATTTTTTCTATTTTTAATTTGGCGCTATTTCGTGAAAAATTACTATTTTTAGTAAACCCAGCAAAGATAAAGAGAAAAAAACAGTTTTCATGAGAAGATATTGATTAAGCCAAGATGTTTGCTGTGATATGTTTTTGAGCTAACCAGTAGACTAGAATTGGAATCCTTTACTGAACATTTGTTAAGAATAATGCTTTGGTATCTTTTTTACAAATTTCTTTTTACAAAAGTCTTCTTAACTGTATCGGGTGTTGTAACGACTTGCTCCTTTCAAACGCCTTTTTCTCCCTAAAGTGATGTCCCAAGAAGATTTCAGCGTAGAACCCCAAAGGTGGGTATAAAGCCCAGCCTTGCTAGACAGCTTCTATAGTAAAATATCTTTCCGGTATGACCCTAGACCTTTCATACACAAGAAAATAACCTTTCTTTCTGTAGGCTACGCCTTTAGTGTCCAAAAAGTATTTTTTTGAACTTTGTTTTATTCTCTACTAGTTATTGTAGGTAAAAAGAAACAAATGTTGTATGATAATTTTAGTGTAATATGATAAAAGGTTTCATCCCTATGTGTAAAGAGAATAATTATATATGTACATAAGAGAAATATAGAAAACTATTATACAAGGATGGATATTTATTTGAGAGTTGAACTATTGTATTATATATGTCAGCATATATAGAAAAAGATATTAAATATATAGAAAAGAAGAATTGTTATGATGTACTCATTACCATAATGTGGTTGGGAAATTGGGGCAGGTTTCTACCTGAATAAACACTAAAGATGGTGAAAGTTGCAAACATAGCTTTTACTAGACTGTCTAATCATAAGAGCTCACCAGGCGTGGTTTTAACCAAGGAGTCACCAGGAATATCGTATGCTGTTACTCGGAATCCTAAATTTCACCACTAATTCACCCCTCCGGGTTTAACCATATTTCAGGGGGTTTGCTTGAAATTACTGTAGTAGGTGATCTTTTTTTTTATCATATTTTCACCCCTTTACCATGATTTTCTATATATATGGTAAACTACTGATGGGGTCCAAAGTCCCCACCATACTAAAGATGTTGTTTTAATCTTCTTCTTCAAATATAT
>JAUKPT010000719.1:0-18129 GCA_032273505.1 Nanomia bijuga
CCACCTGTTATAATATAATACCATAGTAAAATTCTACTTACTTTATCTTACTTTATATCATTTGAAAAAAAAAAATATTTACAAAGAAAAAAAAGATCCGACCTACCGACCCTACCTGTTAGACCCGATGTTACCGGAACCACATATATATATTTTTTGGCCTAATTCAACGAGGAAAGAAGACGAGTTGTACAACGTGTAATGGGGTTTCGCGCAAAAGGGAGTTAAGGGTATAAAAAAGGGTTCAAATCCATAAGAAATGAGGAAAAAGCTAATTTAAAAAAAAAATCAGTGGTAAAAAAACTAAACTGTCAGCAACCAATTTCCAATTTCATAATAAGACCTATTTAAAGTGACCTCCCAAATTATGTAGTGAAAATGTCAAGCCCGCGCTTACGTATTAAAAGTATAAACCTAACAAATAGATTGAAAAAATGATGAAATGCAACAAATACAAAGACAGAAAATCAATAAAAATCAACAATATAATAAACTCATGAAATTGCAGTAAGAAGTTATCATATTAACACCAACAAAATATGACTAGTTCACTTCGAAACAGTTTTTTCAGTTGAAAATCTCACATACAAAACATACTGGACAGACTCACAAGTTTAAACAAAAAGCATGTGTTTTGACGAAGTTGTAAAAGAAAAATAGCTTCTAAGTGATAAATTGATCAGCAAATATACGTACAGAAAACAGACTGATAAAATATCATACATCCAAAAAAACAAGTGGAAACTGCGAATCTCTTTCATAAAAGGTGGATGTGTCATCTAAAGGTTATCATCCGTACATCCCCCAGATAAAGAAAAAACATGCAATATCTGGTTGATGCAATACTATTTTTTTCATACTTAGATTTATGATACAGAAGATGTTGAAATTAGCTTTATTAATCCTATTAAACGTTTTGTTGCAAGTGCCAGTGGGAATTGATTAAATTATATATCGTTCCACTGATTTGTATCCTGTTTAGTTGTATCTTTGTACGTCTTTTTAAGAGAGAAAATGAAATAAAACACATTAAAATTCGATTATACTGCCAATTCGTCAGATCAACATCAGTTAATCTGATGGAGGTATCCGAATCTTACCTAATTCAAGTTGAACAACAAAAAGAGCTGGAAATATTCCCTACTATCATTTTAACAAAAGGTTTCCCAAAACATCAAAAAGAAGATTTGATAGGTAATAACATCCCCTCAAAGCAACATCGACATAATGGTAGACAATAATAAAAGGAAAAATGTTATAGACATCTTACTTCTTCTTTTAATGACAAGGAGGGGCTTAGACAATCCATCTTTATCAAAGACTTTAAGTGAAAAATTCTGGTGTAAGCTGTTAAATGCACAGGTTTTTCATTTTCTATGAATGTAAGGTTTTACTAAAACCTCAAAAGATTGTATTTTCTGACAAATAAGTTGTGAAAAAAAATCTATCCCAGTTGAGCTGATCAAAACTTTACCTTTATTTAAGATATATTTCTAGAAATGTTTGCTTGGGTAACATTGAAATTATAGCCACAACTAAATAATGGTCCAACAGCATGAAGTGAAATTTCATCTTTTTTAATAAAGCAGTCTCATGATATAAATCAGCACAAGCCTTTTTAACCGATTTTGTACCTGTACAAATTTTATCAAAACAAAGAAAAACAAAAGAAAGACGCTGAAATTGAACACGATAGTCGCGAACTTTCAAAAAGAACATATTAACCAGTAATTATAAGAGTAACAAATCTAAACGAAGAATTACCAGATTTATGGCGCACTAAATCTTTTCCAACTGCAAACCAATGTCAGATCACGAATATTTCTAATAAACAAACTTTTAGACTAAAAATAAACTGTACTCACTGATATCCGAAATCCTTTTTTAGATTATCAAAATCAACGAAAACCCCAAAACAGTTGAAACAGTATGATTATGTAATAAAAATAAACTAAATGGAGAACGAAATGAATAATGAAATGATATAAAGTAAATAGATAATAATGTGCGACACATGCGAAACGCGCAATGAATCAGGATGTCCTCTTCTCACTGGCTTCCGTGATGGACAGCATTAGTGACACATAACGAACATTGCAAACACTTCTGAACGGTTGGAGCTTATCAAAATAAACTTTGTCATGTGTTACCTTTAATAAGTGTACACTACTAATTTCCGTGTGGAATCCATTTCCTTGTAGCCTAATTGATTTTGATTATGTCCTTTTTCAAAGTATCTGATAACTGATAATGCAGACAGGGAGATTGTACCTGTGATAAGGAGATTGTACTTTTACTTTTAACTTAAAAAGATTTCTTGTCTAAAATCCTTGACCCGCAAACTAATTGGCTAGAAATATTTTTTACTTAACCTTTTTGAGCAGCAATGATGAAAGCATAAGATGAGAAATGTGTTCATTTGTCTACATTTAACAATGAAGGATTATTAAGCAATTGCGTAAAAGCTTACGATACACCGATTTGATGGGACCTTAGGGTAACTAGTTGGAGGTACTTGCTAGCTAAATGGGACAAATTTCTATTGTAGACGGCGCCATTAGGACGAACTTAAATCTAAGGCCCCTGGTAGTATAACGGATAAAAAGAAATAATTATACAAAGGACTCAGAGTATGCTCTAATCCACAAAATCATTGACATTTTACTTCAACAGCTTCTAATTTTAATCATTCTAAAATACTGCGTCGCATTCATTTTCAATTCTTGTTAATTGGGGAAATTATTTTTGCATAAACTATTTGCATTTTATACTTGGGCCATAAATTTCTAAAAACATTTAGGGGTCTTAGGATTTGCACTCCTACACTTCGCCTGTTCCATCCATGATTGTAGGATTTCCAAATATACTGAATCCATTCCAAAATATAGACCAAAATCAGACTAATTTAAAACATCTTCTCAAAAAAGCAAATCTTTTTTACAGGATCCGGTTATCAATGCTATTGAAAACCTGAAAAATATACCTTATTTCAATAAAAATATATGCAAAATCAAAAATATCACAACTTCAGGTCAAGTTATCTAACATATGGCTGATATAACAAATTTTACCTTACAAACAGAACTGTATGTCCAACTCACATCAACACAAAAGCACATCAATACATGTCACATAATTCATAATACGTTAAAATAAAAACTGATCGAAATATATAATAATTCAAATACTTGGGTTCATTTAAAACATCGTCATATAATAAAACACAAGAATTCTTTTCTAATTCAATCAAAAACACATGCAACCCCTAGGGGGATAACCATTTTCCCACAATAATTGAAATATGTAACGTTTTTTTCTCCTATTTTATTGTACATAATTAATTGCATACACATTACACACAATAAGTCAATAAAAAAATGAGGTTATATCATACAATGCTGTGATTTAGAATAAGTTGCTATGTGTCGCCAAGGAAATGAATTCCCATGTTAATAAACAATGTATTAAGAAGACAATGTAGTTGAACTTAGGGAGGTGGAAAGGTTGCGGTGATTTGTTTTCATCATGGGTGGAGATGAATGGTAAGCAATCTTTTGATATTGAAGAAATAGGGAGGAAGACATTGTGACATGCTTTAGTGTCTGTGTAAAAGTAGAAATAAGGGACTTCCTTCAAATTAGGCGTTTGATTGGTGGAAAGTTGCATCATAAAGAATCTGATTGGCTCAATCACAATGTTATGACATGCAAGAAGTCTGTAAAGTATTATTAAGGCGAAATGAGTGCACGTTTCGGACTCTTGAGAAGGAATCGTTGCTGTGTGTTTTCTTAATTACTGTTTATGCATGCTAGTGGAAAACAAGACAAAAAATATTAGGAGAACTGTTATCTTTACAGTATGCCTTTATAGTATCCCTCGAGTTGAGATTATTAAATATCAAAAGCTCTGGTTAAATATATTCGCATCATGATGAAATTGATCGGTTCATTAAAAAATGTCAAAATTTCAAGATCTGATATTTAGTTAACCAATAAAAATCCACATGTAATATCAAACCAACCAATAGACTTGAGACAATCCCTTATAACAAGAAAAGGCCTCCTTATTTTTACAAAATCTTTTTTTCTGTTATACTCCTCATCAAATGGACAAATACTTTGTATACTAATCTACCATTAAAATCATCACATTTTTATTCGAGAACATTCAATTTTCTAAATAAATATAATAAAACTGATCCTAAAACAAGTCATTTTACCCTTCTATCTATTAACATACACGACCTGGTGAGATATCTTCCATTGACAAAGCTTGTTGAACAGTTACAGTTGAACCGAATATCACGAAAAACTTCATCAACCTACTAGTTATGTTTATAATAACAAAAATTAAAAACACAGTCAATGTATGGTTGTTTAAATAAACTTGATTTCTATCATCATGGAAATTATTTCCATCACATAAATCGATCTAAAGATATCATCATCATGGACTTGCTAGAAAAAAGACAGGTTTGACACCATTTCGTAGCAAGATTAGGACACTGAATCTATAGAATCATTTTTTTCAGTCTTTCTTATGAACAAACTATACCTTGACTATACTTTACTCAAAGTTCATCATAAAAATCATTATCTTTTTCACAGCATATATCGAATTGTATATGTCATCATGATGAGCTGACAGATTTTATGCTATGAGAACAAGTCAAATATTTTCTTACAAGAAAGAATCCGAATGTAAAGGACTAATTTACAGTTCCTTAAAGACTTCTTTAGATCAGGAAAACAAACTCATAAGAAATTGTAACTTTTATAATTATATAATGCAAAGTTCATAAATAAAAGTTCATAAATAAAAGTTCATAAATAAAGAAACTATTCATCTAGGAAACTTGAAATAAACATGAAAAAGCAAACTGGAAGTGAACCCGTCAAAGGAAAAAAACGGTGACAAGTGTTAAGTTGATATTATAAATTCATTATGTCATTAGGTCATAAGGTCATGCAGGTAACCGAAAAGCACAAAAGCTCATAAATTAAAATAATTGCCAAAAAACAATTTTAGGGCTAAGTTTGGGGCCATTTAGCCCAACTTTGGGCCATGAAAAGAATGATAATAATGGGGAGTATGAGAAATTTTAGTAGGACAGATGAGGCTGGTTTCAAAGGACCTACCGATCAGTAAGGCAAGTCCAAAAAGCGCAATGCAACAATGCCTCAAATAATCAAATAATCAATAAGAGAGATAAAAGCCAACACTTGCTGACTAGAAGTGCCTGACGAAAGAGTAGATTGAACTTAAGTCATTGCCTTGAACATTGAACCATATCATTCAACGGGTTCTCTCTTCCTCTTTTCCAGATAGTAGCCAAACAGAAACTAATGGTAACAAAAGTATTTAATTTCTAATAGCAATATGATATGCTACTGGAAAACGTACATTATAAAGAAGTGTTGTCTTCATTTATTTATTTATCACACTAAACATTAAAATTCAATATGTTTTTACCGACTTAATCAATGCCAATATATGCCAGAAAAAACAAACTAAAAACTCCACCCCAATTTATAAACGCTAATTAAAATTCCAAACAGACATTAAAGTAAAAAGTTTAGATCAGTATAAAAAATAAATATTATTTTCATAACTCTCTCTTACAGGAATTCAAATAATGTAGCACAAAACATTAAATTTCAAATTTCAAATATATCTACACGCATGGATCTTTACAACTCATTCATTATTCATACTGCACGACATGATGACATTGAGTCAATGATATAAAGAAAAGATTGACAATTCAGTCATCATACAATCAATCTATACGTCTATGAAATTATTGCCGAAGACACATCCCAGGTAGAAAAAGCATGATCAACTATTGGACATCTAGTCATCATACATCATGGTGGACGTAATTTGTTTTTGTCATGAACATAATTGCATATACTCAAGGTAATGGGAATTAATCAGCTTAACAATGCTTTGGGATGAGCACATCAAAAAGAAATAAGTATACGTGAAAGATAAGTCACGACGGTGATGTACAAAACAAATTATCAAACACCTTAGAGAAGATGATCTTCAGTCTGTACCAAAAGTATAGGCAGTGGTTTTTGTAATGCGTTCAACTTTGTTTAAGCTAATTTTATCACTGATTGTACATATTGACGAGCACTTTAATATTTTTGAAAATGAAGAAAAACTGCGATCAGAAAATTAAGAAGAAAAAACTCAACTTCTTTATTTCGAATAGAAATCGCAAAATTCTTATGTCACCTTATCCGGCTATATTAGCTGATTTCGAAGATGTATTCATTTTTATTTTAGCTTCATTTGTCACGAAGTTATACGCATTACAAAAATAATTGCCTATAATTTTTGTACAGACTAAAACTTAACACTGATAGAAGAAAACATCCCCTACGTGTCCTGTGTGTTTTTCGATATCAAATACGATCAAATTAATAATTGGGGATGGTGCTGAAAAATGATTGTCCTAAATATCTTAATATGAATTTAATCATAACATTAATTTCCAACCAATTTAATATTGTACTTTGTTCGAATATTGATTTTAACCAATAAGAAAAAGAAATGGTATCCATGATTTTGATTACTTCATTCGTATTAAATATTTTGATTGCTAGTAGATACTCTCCACCTAACTAACCAAACAAAAATATTTTTCTTCCTTAATTCATTCATTTTAATAGGTGCCAATAGTAAGACTGCTTACGTTATCCAATCAATCAACACCTTTAATAAGATATACAGTTTAAGCTTAAAAAGAAGGTTGGATTTGTGATGTGAAAATTATTCACTAGCCTGTTAAAGGAAGAAGTCTTCGGATACAAATAAATAACAATCGCAAAGATAACAATTTTTTTCAAAAAAAAAAACTAGTGGTATTTCATTCAGAAAGTAAAAAAAAATTAATATCTAATTATTATATAATAAAATATTTGAATAACTCACTCATTCATTTATTCGTGCATTCGTTCATTCTTATAAAAAGATCACTCATTAGGGCACGGCTAAGTATACATTACAAGAATTTCCAAATAAAAAATAAACATAATAAGAATAATAAAAATTCAATTGTTAGCACTAAATAAAAAATAGTTAAAAATGTGAATAAATAAAAAAAAATTAACCACGCAATTATCCAAAAAAAGAACAAAGAGACTAATAAAGTAATAACGATAGAACATCGTTTAGATAAAATGGTCAAACAAGGTGTATCATAGAACCTAATTAGAAGACCAATCTTTTCGCATGTATTTTTTTTATATTATTTGCCATTTTCTGTCTTATTAAGAAATTCTTTCTCAATTTTCTATAGCATTCTTTTTCCTGTAGATAGCGAGTAGAATTCTATCTAATTCTAATGAGCAACCAAAATTAACGTTTTTTAACTGAAACCCATCTCCAAGTCATTCATAATTTGATTATAATGTTTTGTTTTGATAATTTGCCAAACTGAGAAAAACTTACTGGTCTTATAACAGAAACATTACGTTTGAGACAATCCTTGCAAGGATGATGGTAAAAGATGTGATTCATATCCAAGTTGCATCAGCAGACCTACCAGACAAATTTCCAAAATTATTTTATGAAATTTTTGCCGATTTAGTCAAAACTTTATACTATCTTATGCAAAAATTTCAAAACCTTCATGCTATTTTACATTTATCAACATTTCTGCAGAATTACACTCAGATAAGATAATTCATGTTATATCATGCTGCTTACCTGATCTTGATGCTATTTTCAAAAAGTCAAGGTTTATGCTTTTCTTCTTTGTATACCGTATGTGAGGGCTGCAGCAGAAAAGGGGAAAGGATCGATAACGTGCATAGGGTGTTATCAGCTGATAAGTTATGTTGGGAAAAAATTATGTTTTAAAAGAATAGCAAAATAGTTATTGTTAAAGTAGCGATGTTTATGAACTCTTCCTTCGAACGTCCAAGAAAAGTTGTTCTATTATAATTCTAAGAATTCCAAGAAGACGTGCAGCTGAGAGCTTTCATAACAAAAATAAAAACGATTTACAGAAACAGGAACCGAGATTAGAAGACTGACACAACAGACTATATTGTGAACTAGAGAAAATCTAAACGAAGTAATCTAGAGACAGAGAGGTAGCGGGTTCAACAGTTTATGTTAATCGTAGTACATGTGATAAATATAGATGACCTGGATAAGATCCTGCTGGAAAAGAATATTGCTTTTTAATTGCTTGTAGGTGACAAAGGCATGAAAATCACTTCATTTCCTTAGCACAACAAGGCGCATAACAATAAGGCGTATAAGAAATAGTGAGTAAAGAAAACAGACATCATAGCCAAGTTAAATAGACCTCCAGGGTCATTTGTAACAAAATGTTGGTTCCAGATCGGAAAGATTGAATAAATCTGATCAACAAAAACGAATTCCTCCAGATCAGACATTTTTGTCTGAACATTGATCGTTGATTGTCTTGTATAAATGACCCTGACATAATAGAACTAATAGACCATAATTTTAGAGAAAAATAACCACTGACTAAAAAACATGGTTGACAAAAATGAATTCAAAAAATCAATTCTTACAAAATAAAATAAATCCTGGGAAATAAATATAAAATGGAAAATATTCATTTAATTTTCTTTATTCTAAGGAAGGACTATAGGAAGGACTCTTTAGGCAAACGCATAATTTAACATGATTCAGAGAATTGAATATTTTCTTTTAATCCTCGCTACCACCCCTCAATTAAACTGAAGATTTTTTTTTTCAGTAAGAAAAAATATCATAACCATTCCATACCTTGTCTTAACAAATAAGAACAATAGTAATCTATAAATTTACCAAATTTTGTCCTTTATGAAAAAGAACAAAAAAATGAACACTACTCACATAACATAGTACTCCAACGCTACCTGAAATCCATGCTTCTCATCGGCACGCTTTGCAAATCAAAGTGCACGAGACACATTGATTAACAACTTGAAAAATTGTTTACAAGTAAAACTCATTAAACATGAATAGCCTTCAAATACCTTCATTAAACAACTCTTCTGCATGATTGTATCTGAAAAAGGTTCCACTACAAAGAAATCAAGGCCCAGGTCAACACACTATAGCCTTATTCCATTTCCTTCTGGCATATGCAATCTGTCGTACCTCAAAAACTTCTAATATAAAAGTAACTTTTTCAGTTAAACATGTACATTATTCTTACTGAAATATAGACAAATTTTACCTAGTGCTACCAATTCTTAGTAAAGAATCGTGTACTTGTGCACGAAAAGAACAACTAAATCGATTTTCGAAAAAATGAAAATGCACCAATTGTCCAGAAGGACCATAAGAGGTACATCGTATCGGGAAGATGAAATCATACCTTGAAAAGAAAAAGAAGGGCTCATATTAAGTGTGCTTGAATCATATGAATATGTTATTCAGATTCAGAATATTTTTCTAGTGACGGCAGTAAGAAAATAATGCTGCAGATTTTTTGCATGACATTGCTGTACCAAATCTAAGTAACTTTTTATATAAAAAAGAAAAACAGCCTTCGCTAGCGTATATTCACTTATATATTCTTTAGCAACTAGCTTTGACGAAATTATCATTAAATCTAGGAAATGCAAAAGAAGAAAATGAGCCAAATGTATACACAACACCTTTAATATTGTAATTCGTGAGGAAAAGTAGCCCAAAAATGAGTAAAATCGACCATTTGACTCATCAAACACATAGTGGGCAAACCCCTTTTTTTGAAGGGGGGGCTGACTTCTTCCGAAAACGGCAAGGACGGGGGTTGTTACATTTCTAAAATCTTCAATTTATTAAAATTCAAACTATAGATTACTTCTAATTAGTGTGATAATTCTCTTGCATCTTTTACTTATCAACTTTTAGTCTGTTTTTAGTGTGTTAAAATGAGGATAATCAGAAAATACTAAAAAAGCGGATTCTTCGCAGTGGTATAATATGAGAATAAAATATTACGTATTGCTGTGGGATAACGGCTCCGTAGAAAGAGGGATACCAAAAAGGGGGGCTGGTTTAGGAAGTGGCTGACTGCCCTCTACCCACTATGCAAACAATAGTTGTAATAGAGAAATGGTTTAAAGTTTTGAATAATATCTATTGGAATAAAATATTATAAAAATTATAACATTAAACCAACTAAATACCATATTTCTCCATTTTTATAGAAATCAAATAAAAATTCTACACTTCTTTAGATAATTTAAGTACTTTCTATACATTTAATCTTTAAATAGTTTATACAAGCCTCATAAAGAATTGAATCCGCAAAACGTAAATAGCCCAAGCAATATGATATACTTTTCAGGACAGTTACATTTTTTATCCATTATTACCAACTTATTGGCACACTATGGACGTTTCATGAAATAGGAGAAGTTCAATAAGTAGAAAACCTTTTACCCCATAGTACTAAAACCTTTAACGATGAACCATGATGATTTTTTCCTACCCTAGTGTCCTTTCATCAACAAGTATAATAAACCCTTTAACTTTAAAAAAATAAAAATAAATCACTCAAATTTAACAATTCATAGTTACCCATTAAATATTTTCCATAATTCAATAAAATCTTTACGTTCAATACATTTTAGAACATTTTAAGGACGAGATGTACAGATGTAAGTATGAGTCCATACACAACAGGCTTTGGCTTCTATTTTTAATGGAAATATATGTTATGTTATGTTATGTTATTCTATAGTTCTTGACAGTGAATGCAAAGATATATACCTTTTAATCAAACTATAGCAAGTAAAGAAGTGGGTTTGATGAAATCTAACACGACAATTCATAGTCAAACACTTAACAGAACTATAATTTTAAAGAATATATAAAATCTGGATGTATTAGCATAAGAATTGTTGTCAAAAGCAACTAATATTTGTTTATCTATTCCATTCATTTAGCTATTTATTTTTGTCCATATCTGATTTCCTCTTTTCTCCAAACTCTATTTTACAGCTCTAATAGCTGAAGGTTATTTTGTAGAAATAAATAAATAAATAAATACAATGATAAAAGTCGAAATTGACTTAATTGATTCTTTTATTTCATTACTTTCCTTTCATTTATTGCGCAACAGTTTTAGATGGAAAAAGATGGTGTGAACCAATCAATACTAAAGCTAATAGAACAAATGTTGAAAAATTTCTGGGATATTTTTTCCAGCCACCCATCCATTCCATCATCAGGAGTGTTTCCGTTAGTTAAAGCCGATTTCAAAAGCCATCCATAGATGAAAATTATTGGTCTTGGATTGAGTCAATAACAATCCAGAAACTCCCTTCGCATATAACCATAAGTTAGAAATAGGTTCTACTCCTCCCAGCTGCTCCCTCTCTGAACCTATAATTCACTACCCTTGTCCCACCCAGACAGTCTATACGCTAGTAATTGAAAATTATGAATTCATACTCATAAGTAACTCCCAGACAGACGACTTAGAAACATCATATATTTCATGTTTGGCGAAGTGTTTGGAATTTTATTTCTTCAACTCCATAATTATATTAAAAAAAGATAAAAAAAATCATGATTTTAAAACCCATGTGATAAACGCAATTTCTAGAAAATTACAAATTACCAAGGCATATGTGTCTTAAGATGAATAATCTCATGAAGATGATTATAAAAGATTTAAACTGAGGGAAAACAGTTTTTTTTGTAATATGAATGCATGATGAAAGTGAAAGTGGGATACTTAAATTTTGAGATAATATCATAAGGAACAAGAAGATGAATATCTATTAAAAGATAAATATCTTTAAAAAAACACATATCGAAAAGAAGTAGTGAAGATATATATCTATGTAAAAAATGAAGGCACGTAAACTAAAGGCAGGGTTAGAGTGGTCAAACATTCATCCAAAAAGTAGTAGGAATGGATGTTTTTGAATAAAAGTTGGATGGAAGTGAGTGCCAAAAAAAAACGATTCATGGCAATTAAACTGTTATTCAACACAAGTTTTATGCCTGATACAAAAGAAAATATGCATGTATCTGAATATGGAGAAAAGCACATAAGTGACCTCATGCAATACTAGCCAAGTCCAAATAAGTAGTTATGAGGGATGGTCGCAATATAATATCAATTTGTAAAAGTAGACTATAACTTGATTAAAGTAGAATGTAACAAAGGGAAACAAAATTTTTAGGGGGGCTGAATAAGTTTTGCCAAAAAAAATCTAAATTGCCACCCAAAATGGTTGGGCGACGAGGAAGAATATGGGTTCTAGGTTAATCTAAACAGACTGTTTTATGCCTTCTTGAGCGCCTAATTTTTCTTAAAATCTGTAATATTTGCCGAAAAATGTAATATTTGCCTGAATCTTCTCAATTCCAGTGGGGATGCAGTCCTCCCTGACCCCCAGTTCCAACTTGATAAAACATATAAATCTTTTAGATCAAGAATGAGGAAGATAAAAGGATACAAACAAAGAAGGAAAAAGAAATAAAAAATCATACCCTTATAAAAGCAAATGCAGTGGATGCTTTTACAGACAAAAATCTGATACAGCGAGTCCACTTTTCTATCAGCATGATGTAAACATACAATTTCAAAATGCACTCGGTTACTGACGATGAACACATCGCTGTGTGCAATCAATGGAAAAGAAAAAGAAATAACTTAATTGGATCTAAAAATGGAATGGAATCAATCAGAGAGTAATTATCAAGAAAGGTTTTGAACAAGAAGGAAAGGATAATTGACAGCTATTTGATGATTGTTGACTTATCAATGAACTTCTCTTTTGATTTTTTATGTGGATGTAAAGGAATGTTCTATGTGTTGTATATAAACTTATAAACTACACAAACAAAATTTCTTGTAGCGAAGAGTTTGGAAAAACGAAAAAACACAATGAAAAAAGGGATTGGTCTATAAAATTATTGGTAGATTTTCTGTTTCATTGATTAGAAATTAAATCATGATTAGCCTTTTGGCTTTTTAACTAAACATCAAATGATTAATTTAACCAATAGGTGCCTCGACTAGGTAATTTTCAACCAATGAAACTTTACCAGTTTGTGGGTGATGAGAGAAACTATAAGCATCCAAAGATTTGTACCATATTTGAGATTTGGAAATTGTAGTTTAAACTGAGTCCTACAGAATCAAAAGAGTACATAAAATATGAAATATAATCTATAAGTTTAATTCGAAACAATTAACACAATATTTCAGTTAGGACGTAGTATCGACAGTTATGACATAATCAATAAACTGTATGTGTAACTTACAAGTAAATAATTATTGATTTTTATTAGTATATAATGGGACAATTAATCTTGGATTGTATGAAAAAAGTCACATTATGGATTAATACCGAGGTTAAAATTTGTACTCAAGTACATACAGATATAATTTTGTACTCAAGTACAAATTATAATTCAAGTTTAATTTTCTCCTTTGTACTACCTCGGTATTATACAAGTAAAATATCCCCTGAGAAAATGTAAATACCTAAAGAAATTGTCCGTCTTCAGAGACAATCTAAAAAGGAATCTTGCTTTCATTTTTCTACACATTAAAATATTTCCATTGCACCCATCATTTTTTCGTCAATAAAAACATTCTGATGAGTTATAGAATAAACTACCTTCATTACATACCCCAAATGTTTCCATTATCATTTTAATGTGACCCGGCCACAAAAATTTCCTTTCTTCAGTAAATAGAAATAAAAAGGCATTATATAATTGGAACTTCTATATGGAGAAGTTCAAATACGGCAAAATTTATTTACTTCCATTTTTGAAATTTAATTACTGTTTCCATCTCATTAACATTCCAGAATCTATTTTTTCTAAAGAAAGAACGTATCAAAATTTCTGGAGAAAGAAATGGATCGCAGATGAAATGATAGTGTTGTTAAGCTTAAAATTGACAACTACCAGAATCTTTAAAATGCATAAATGATAATAAAAAAATGCTTCGGGTAGTATTACATTGAGGCAGTTGGAAATTTTTAGACTAATTTTAAATATTCGTTATTTCTAAAATAAATATAATCATTCATTGATGAAGTTTTGAGGACTTTAAGGACTTTTCACATATTCTTTTGTTGTATATATCAGTAAATCATCTCGACTCGACTCAAATCAACTCAAATGGGGCAAAATGTACTAATAAATAATATACACTCAATCTAGAAAAGGTTTTAAAGCATTCGCTTTTTCATTCTAGTTTTACTTTCTAGACTTGCAACCAGTTTCCGAAATAAACCACAATTGTTTTTTTCATAGACAAAAAGAAATTACCCAATTAATATTTGTATATAAATTTTAAAAACCTCAACATTCAAGACGATAAGAAACCAGTATATAGAGGTGGAACTATAGACGTATAGACATGGAAAAAAGATAAATTGCCACACAAAAGTTCCCTTAATAAAATTCTGTTAATGTTTTAATTTCTATCAATGAAATTTTGGATAAGGTTAACCAGACAACATATCTTTGACAGGCCCCCAGTGACAATTTAGAATTTCATGAATTTCATGTTTTATTTCGCAAAGTCCGTAAAAGAAGAAAAAGAAGGAAAAATATGGACTATAAATTACATAATTTCTTTTTAGCTGAAAAAGAAGACACCTTCTTGACAAGATTAGAAAATAGTTCAAGATTTTATCTTAAAAGCTTATTTGGGAGTAATATTGCGAAATCTCTTCACATTAAGTTGATTCCACCAAATGTTCCTTACATTGTGCTCTACATCAAATGTAACTATAATCTAATATTTTCATTATTTTTTACATCAACTATGAATATGCTGGCCAACAGAACCCCAGAAATTCAGGATCTTCTCTGTTTTTGAAATTCAGCACAACCTGAGAAAAAAAGATTCATTAAATGATAAAAAAATATCGAAAAATAAAGGGAACCGGATTTTTCTTGGACTGCAGACTTTACACACACATGGAATACCAGAACAGCCCCTTTCTGACAGAAAAACAGCAAAATCTAATGTAAACTTTTGGAGAAAATCACGAAAAACTTCATTTTGACCCCTTTTTGCCTCAAATCTCAACCCCCAGATTTTTTATCAAAAATCCGGCTTCGTCAGTTTCTGCCCACTAATGTTCTTCAACATCATGCCAAGTTTCGTTAAGATTCTTTGATTGGTTTCTGAGAAAAACTCCGGACTAACGGACAGACGGACGGACGATGGTCATTTAGGACCAACCTCCTTGAGTCCAATTAAGAAACTATAAGAATGGATTAGTTTTCACAAAATACTTGCTACTTCATCTCAACCCCACTTCCATCCATCTGTAAGAGAAAATTATGATTGTAATTTAAACCAATAAAAATATAGGCATTATACAGTAAAATTGCAGTAACATTCAAAGTCTTACTAATTCTTTATACAATTTTGTAAAAAAATCTTCGAAGAAAATCAAATCAACAAATTCAGCAGTACTCGTATACCTTGTGGTCTCAATATCTCATTGAACACTTCACCTCAGCTCTTAACGAAATAATAAAATCTCTTGCAACAAGTTAATGTCTCTTAATTTCTTCTTGACATTTTCTTCTTCTTCATAAAAAGAAAACCCAGCAAACGTGATGTATGGTCTACAAGATTATTAAAAAAAATGCTCGAGTCTGGTTCACCACATAACAAATTTCTTTATTTGCTGTTCCAACAAAATCCTGATGAGATTGTTCTTGTAGAAAATTAGTCACGTCCTAACCTCTTACAAAAAAAAAGTAATCATTAAGCTGATAACGAAACATTCAAAGTTTCTGAGAAGAACTTTTTTTGACTATAGATCACGATTGGGATAAAGGAATGGCCAAGACTATTTTTAGAGGATACTATACATGCTATCAAAAGAAATTGAAAAAAACCTTTTCATATTGTCTTTCAATTTATCTAGATGATGTAAGTTTAAAAAACTAATTGTTTGAGAGGACTCTACTGCTCTAAATCTTATTTTTTTACTGAAGTACCATCAAAGTACTATCAAAATGTTTTATTATAAACATAAGATAAACTCCAAATTCATGAATTCTTTTTTAAGTGTGTCTCTTTAACCACAAACAATTCAATCCCTCTTCTCCACCTATTCAACCACCAACACCCCTCCCCCAGCCACCCCCTATTGAAAAAAAGTACACAATAGCAAATTTCATATCATATTATACAAAATTCTTTCCAAAAGATTTTTCGAGAATAAAATTGAAAGAATTTATAAATTAACCACAGAAAACTGAGAGGAAAAGAGAAAAATAAACAGCTAAATTCTTCCATAAAATCTACGAAAAAAATGTTTATATTATTCTTTGTATCTATTTTCTTATTCATTTATCTCACCACAATAAATAAACATGTCCTTTTGATTCATATGACAGATCATGAAAGCATCCTGCGCTTGATTCCTTTCCAAAAAAGAAGACTTATCAGAGAAAAAGAAGAAAACTTAAAACAAAAAATTATTACACTCGTTTTTGGAGCTTTTGCTTGGATCTATACTGTGATATTTTTTCATAATAATAAACAATTTGCAGAACATGAAGAAATACATATTTTTTCATAATAATAAACAAAATCTATTTTTATGAGAAATTATGCAAGAACAAGAACACAAGGAAAAGAAGATCTACATACCCTAAAATCAGGGGTTCACAGCCATCAAATTAGGGCCGTGAAACGGACTTAAGAAAACCAATATTGAATTGAGTATCTAAACTCAATCTTCTTTCTTAGCTGTTGTAAGCTGTTTCAAGTCCTGGAAATGCAATTTTCACAAAAACTCAATCTTTGTTAGTCAAACGGCCCTAATCCAAAATGGCTGTATGAAGCCCTGGGTTTTCAAAAAGGGTGCAACTTCCGGACTTAACTGCAACACCAATTGACGTTTTATGAAAGTAGATAACCAAAAATATACGCTTTTAAAAAGCCCTGGAACCCCTAAACCATGTTTAATGACAATTAGTTTTTATAAAAATGTATAGATTTTTTTTAAATGTGTGTAATTGGTTTTCAAATATCTCCTTTTTATTTAATCTTATTGAAACTGTTGAAAATGCAATTTCTATGCTATATTTTTGTCTACCCTGATTTACATTTTTCCCTACTTTCATTTGCTGAAAGAATCAACAAAATCGGTTAAAAATTGACTCGTTTATCGCATAAAGTTGCAAAGTTGTTCACACGTTTTGAAATAGGCTATAATTAACTTGTGTACTGACCAAAATCAAGTAGTTCAGAAAAAAGTATCGTTTGTGATAAAAGATATGCATCTTACTATACATACGTACATGGTTCTTATCTAGAAAAGTAAAGCAAGAAAAAAGTGACCTATTAAGCAACATTTTCACACCAAAATGTTCACAAGCCTTTTTCTCATGTAATTTTATCCAAATTTGTATATCATCAACACGCTAATGCTTAAATGCTGAACGATTTTAAACAGGGATAAACAAGGAAGAACAAGGGGAAACAAGGGGAAAACGACGGGAAAACAAGAGGGGAAACAAAAGAAAAGAGGCATAAAATCCTAAACGCGATGATTCAGACTTGATACTCGCTAAGAATTTTGAGTTAATCGGCGAAAAGTCAATTCTGCGCTTTTCTTTCGGCGCAATTAAATCGAAACAAATATGAAAACCGCCGTTCGTACGAAAATAAATTATTCAAAACTATAGAGAAGTGGTACAAAATTTTATAACGTATATTTGATTTAATTGTTAGTCATAATGACAACGTTGAATTAAAAAGCCAGTTGAAGTAATGAAGATTGCTGAGGATTTCCACTCCTGTTACCCCATTAATTTCTTTGTTATTCTCGGTTTCTCCTGTTTCCTCTTCACCATCCTGTTTAACGTTCTAGCATTAAAAGGTCTTGCAATATGACTTCTTTCCAGAAAGTGCCTGTTCTGAGATAAAACCAAAAAAAACCTGCTTTGCTTACCAATATGTAAAATTTATATTCATGCATCTGAACGTTTTAGCCAAAAAAAAATGACGTAGTGTAGATAGGAAAAACGCTGGGATCTTTTCTTTTATCAAATATATCTATATCTTGATTTAAAAGGTATTACCTTATCGGTAAAAAAAAAGTCGGCTAAAAAAAAAGTCGGTAAAAAATATTAGTCGGTAAAAAAATTAGTCAC
>JAUKPT010000720.1:0-18115 GCA_032273505.1 Nanomia bijuga
GACGTAGAAAGTCTTCAACATGTTATTTTTACCTGGAAAAATTGAATTATATGGAAATATAACTGGATACAGAACTCCCCTCAGATGAACAAATTTTTCTTTTTTTCAAATTTTGCAAATAACCGCATAAAGAATAGGTTTTTCAGTTAAAGAGAATCCTTGTTTAAAGTAGGACCATTTTTATCGGCTTATAAAAAATCGGATCTTAAAATTTTTCCGATATTTTGAACTTTCCGTAAATCGAACTCCCTATTTAATGTAAAACAACTGTTGTTTAATGCTCACGCTCTGATACACGGTGACGTACTATCATTTTAAGTAAGAATGTTTGATTAAGAAATGTAACGAAGCGATAACGTTGTTCGCCGAAAATAAGCCAAGTCTAAATTTGGGGAAATCTAGCTACCTAATAAATGCAAGTGATGTAGATCTTATAGAAAATATGGCCCTTTATTCAGGTTGTTTCAAATACAAGCGAGCATCAAGAAATTGTGATATCGGATTGGTTCTCTAAGAAATAACATCAAAGCATTCATCGATGAGTAAATAATACAATTAAGTTTTATAATTTCTGCAGGACGAACCGAGCCACATCCTCGATGTTAAGTGCTAAGCAGGATGGCAACGAGAACGAGTTTTTAAGTCTGACCCGGACCGGGGAACGAACCCATGACTTTGCGAACAAAAGGCGAACACACTACCACTGTGCCACTGTCGAATACATTTTTACCGCACCTAAATTATTATAAATTACCCGCTTTCGGACTGGCTCTTTTTCTTTTGCACTAGAGCTTGAAAGATTTTCGAATAGCACTCGTGAAAATAGATTATGCATATGCAAAGAAGGTGCTGATCAAAATTTAAAGAAAAATACCGGAAATACCGATATGAGTTTACACTGTTCTGTATGACAAATTTAATGATTGGGGGGTAAGGAGGTAGGATAGGAGGAGGAATCTATATTGATAATATTTGAGAGCAATAGGGGCCATTTCATATTAATAATCATGATAGTTTAAGCAGGAAGAAAGAAATCACTGCACCTGGAAGCAAAATGTGTTGTCGTACTCCGCAGCACAACAGCGCAATTGAATCGTTGATTTTATGGCGTGACATTTTAAATGCTATATTCTACTAACCTAACAACGTAACAGTCTAACAATTTCTTAGTTGTGCCAAAAAATTTTATCTACTAATGGGACTATAAAAGGACTTTAATTACTTAATTATACTTGTTTACTTTGTCTTCAGGCACATCGTACAATTGCGGGATAGATTTAAATGGAAATTCATTCTATCATTATTCTCAGTATCTCGCAATTGCGATCTAAAATTCCAATTGAAGGATATCATTGACGTTAATTTCAAAATTTTCGATTTTGACGGTTTTAATCGAACTTCATCACATATTATCTCCTTACAAAGATGGATTTTTCCCGTAGGTAATTGTATTGGCATGAGTCTTATGGTTACACTCACACTAAAATCGTTATGCGCTTATTAATTAAAACTTGCGGAAAACAGTTTTACCACAACCTTTCCAATTTTTTCCCTTTAGGATTGTAAGGAAAGCAATCGGGTTTACAATAATTGGAGTAAGGATTGCTTCTAAATCGGCCTAAATAGATAGATATATATATAGTGGTACTCTACTCATAAGACTGGACTGTGACCGGTTCGTTATACCTTTCCGTATTGATCAGTTTTCTTTGCTATCATATATGATAATAGTTTTCATTAAGTTTTTTTTTATTATTTCTAATGATCGTACACATAAAAGGGATAAAACATATCAAACTTATTTCAATTGATAAATATTATTTCATCGAACATCAAAACATACTTAATGTAGGAAACGATGTGTTCTACAGGGAAAATCTCTTAAAATGTGGGGTCGTTATAGTTTCAACCAGATGTATGGCTCTTTTTGACAAATTTTGTTGAAATTGTCGAGAGGTCATTATAGTTGTTGTTTTTCTTTGTGATGTTTTTTGGAGGGAGGACAAAATATGTAATTAGACCCTCCTTCCCTATAACTGAGCAAAAAAGAGTAGTAATCTGAGATTTTTAGAATGAATTCCATTGTTCTAATCATCATCATCATCATCATCATCTGTTCGAGCTTGCTCGGGCGTCAATGACCCGCTTCCTCCAATTATCTCTATCCAACATTGCCGTCGTCAGATCTTCCACGTGAAGCCCTGTGTCTCCACATAGTTGCCAGAGCAACAGATCAGCAGCCAGTTCTTCTTTGTGTCGCAGGCAATGTCCTGCAAATCTCATCCTTTGCTGTCTTATAGAGATGGTGACATCTTGAAGTTTTCCATATAATCTCTGTTTTGTTGGATGCTGTTTCCAAGAGATGTTTAGTGCAGCACGAAGTTCTAATACCAAACCCAAATTCTGTAAAACTGGCACTCGCCTTTATTTTGAAATTCTTAACAGCCCAAAAATGATAGTATAACAATCCTCCCTTCTGAATTATGATAATAATTTCCAACACCAAATTTGACGATGCTATTTGGTTTATATTTAGCCTCGGTCGTGCAAAACAGGAAGCTTATTTCCGCCATTAGTCATGCTTATACTTATTTTCTTGGATTTCCTGATTGGATAATTAGGATGCATGAAACATCTTGATTAATCATGTAATCTGTAAATATTTATTGATAGTTGCAAATTTGGTTTACTATAATGAAAATCATATCTTAGTGTGATACTTCCTGTTGCTAGTGCAGTCGTGATGAGAGGAAATGAAATGAAAATAAAAGAAAATCGAGGTTATACCTAAAATTATAGTTCTAGAAGATATCGATGAGCAATCCAATTTTCATTAACAGGTACCAACAAGTGAGTTTTTTTATTTTAAAATCAAAATAAACTCCCTCTTCTATTTGATCGTATATGTTGATGGCAAAAAATCTGACAAATTCTAAAAATAGCAAAATGAGGATTGTCTCTTGTGATGAATAATTGACGATGAATTTCAATTGAATGGTCGGCTGCCATTTTTGTTGATATTTTTGTTATTAGAAACGTTAAATTAATTAGTTGATTGGGAATTATTTTGCAAATCACTTTCTTGTAGTTCATTGAATCGTTGAAGTAAGAAAAAACAAAGTGTGACTTTTTCGTGATTTTTTATCAGGGATGCAGCCAGGGAAAGGATCTGTGAGGGGGGTGAGGGGTTATATATTCAAGCTTTATCATCGTCGTCATGCAGTGACTGTCATTCTGTGACTGAGAGAGAGAGAGAGAGAGAGAGAGAGAGAGAGAGAGTAATAACATAATGTGTGTGTGAAAAACTGACCTTAGTCTTGCCTCGATTAACACTTAGCAAACTTGTGCATGGCTGTTCCGTCGTGTTTAAACTAAACTAAACTAAACTAGATTAAAACTAAAATTGAAATACCAAAATATTGGATTTTTGGTATGAATAACGAAATTAGACTTCCTCGTTTTTTCTTTTCTCCTCCAATTTTCACTAAATCTATATCTTGGGATTTTTCCTTAACGTTTAAGTCAGTTTGTCTTCCTCTCTTAAATCATATTAGGCCTTATGCATGCTTTGTAAAGCGTTTTTTAGGGGTGTCAATAATTGTCTGTTTACTTGCACATAGAACCGAACGGTTCTGGTCTGTAAAATGCACAAAAAGGTGATGATTAACCCGTAAATTTTCTAAACGACCACTGATCTCTACAGTGATCTGGTCCTTTTTCTGAGTTTCTTTAAAAATGATTTCACTCATGATTGGTCATATTAGTTACAGGACTCATTTATGTTCTGTTAGCTTAGTTCTACTAATATAAGAAATATTTACGCTGAAATGATTGTTTTCATGAATACAATGAATACACTCAAATTCCGCCACTGCTAAATCATTGAGAAACTTTTAGTCAAGAACGTTTATTTTGTAAAATACAGCCCAAAACCGGTTAAGAGCTATCGACAATCTTCTTTGAAATGGTATATGGTTTGTAACTATTTTGCAGCATTTTGGTATAGTTTGAAAGTCTGTCCACCTATTTGACCACAAATCCATTAAATATAGCAAGTTTTGAGATGATTCCTTACATAATGAGTTTCAACTAAACAATCAACCAATAGGCTTCTAGATGATGTCATTTCCAACCAATCAGATAGCAAAGTTGGACCAACTTTTGAGGCCACCCCTAAAGCTATAAACTAAGAATATTATTCCCAATAGTGAAATCATTGTGAAATCAATATTTGATTAAAAATAATTATTTGTATTTATAGACAAATAATTGTTTTTAATCAAATATTGAATACACAATGATTTCGCTATTCAGAATAGTGTTCTTAGTATATTTCTTCAAATTGTTAAAGGATTCCTTAAGCTATATGATAAAAGTATATTAGTAAGGAAGGTTTTGGGGCTTCATCCAACTGGCATAAGGCCAGTTTTCAGAAACTGGTTGCATATATTTTTAATACAAGTTATGTATCTGATTTTATCGTTGTTATTGAGGAAAAGAATAGAATAAATATTCTTCAACATGTGCTAGAAGCTACCGCTTATGACGTCAATATCTTATTAAGAATTAGCAGGTGTTTTAATTACGATTTAGGATATTGACTGCTCATGACTTAAGTTATTTAAAAGTTGTAGGATCCAATTTTTGTCTGTTTTTCTTTTCTGGTTTACTATCATGATGGTATGATTGATCTCGACTACAAATGTTAATGATTTCGAACCTTTGTAAGTACATTTCCCACCTTACCTTGTTAGTTATATTTGGAAAATAGCTACACTTTGGATATTAGGTTCTAGAGAAAAAAAGTATATTTGTTTAAGACTATTTCACAATTATAAATCCCTAATCTTTAAAATCTATAAGCCCGTTATGAACTTATTTTTCGATATCATATTGAACAAATGACCATAGGCGTACGAAGCGAGGGTGCTGGGGGCTGCAAACTTAAAAATTCGGGCAAAATTAACCATTTTTTTAGGCAGAATTAATTGCATAAAATGGCTAAGATGAGGATTATAGAAAACCTAGAAGCTTAAATTTAAATATGAAAAGGTAATTCTAAAGTACATCAATAATCACCAAAATATCTATCATTTTTATCAGCACAGACCTTGATGTAATAAGGAAAATTTTAAGCAGCCCTCTTTTTTCTCCTTCTCGTATGCCTATGCAATTCTGAGAGTGAGGCGCGCAAGAACGGGCACTTGAACTCAAATGCACTCCTGTCACTCTTGAAAGGCATTTGATATCAGTTAGTGAAGGAATCATTCAATTTTTTTGACGCACTTAAAGACGGATAAACAATACTATCTGGCTTTAAATAAGGGAAGCTTGATCATTTAAAACTTTTCATTGTATGCTTTTGGGCATGTGCATATAGGACCTTTTGCATGTGACCCGAGTTCTGTAGTAGGTGCGTGTTCCTGCTTGCCACCCCCACTCCTGCCTCAGTGCCTTGCAAGCTAAAAAAATATTTTTGACGTTTCGAATGGATTGATTTCATGACAAACAGGAACATACCAACATGAAAAGAATAAATCATCAAATTTCATAATTTTCAGAAATCCTTCAATTACCATGAAATTAATCTACTTATGATATTGAGATTCGACGTGACAAAGTATACACGTGTTAGCAAGTAATCCATTTAGGGCATCATTTCCATCCACTTAAAACGGTCACGCACGCAGAGTGGATACTCCTTGAGTTTTATAGCGTCCATAATTTGGTTTATGAGTGGAATTGAAATAAATTGAAAGAATATTTTGGCCAAAATTCCGAACTTTTTACTCATGCCATTTTCCAATTTCTTCCCTGTTTTAGGATCCGAAACAATATAAATCAGTAGAAATCACTTATTTCTTCCATGTATTTATGATTTTGCTGGGGGCGCTTTTGGCCAAATATTTTACCTTCCCCATGGTCCGTTGTTTGCATGATATTTTTCTTTGATGTTACACTTTCTTTTTTATGATAGAATGAAGAGAAATAAAGTTACTACAATTATTAGGAACGATTAGGGTAGAGTAGTTTTAGAGACTAAGTATCTTATTTACATCGCATGGGTATATCAGACGGATTTGTAGTCGGACAAATTCAAAATCAGACCTCATCTTAAGTTATTTAAATCAGATAAATTTATTTGCCATACTCTTTCCCATATTGGTATGGTCGGTTGCTGCCTATGTTCCATTTGGCTACAAAATCTTTAGAAGAGGATAAGTTTCTGATATTCCGATATTTTTAATTTTTACTGATATCCTAATACTTCTACAGTTTCCAATATACGGTTATTTTCATCCCTATTTCCTTTTTACCCCTAGTGGAGCAAATTCTGCTTTGCTGCCTCTAAATGCAGTGTGTACCTACGTGTACCTGCGTATATTACTTCATCGAATTTCGTCATTCACTTGCATAATACACGAAAATAGGATAATACTTTAAATCACATATGCCTTATCTTTGCAATGATTGAATAATCCATTGCAACATTATGAGTAAAACTAAACTATTACCACATTCTTCGTCTAATCGTACCCTTATTCACTCTAATCTTTCGTTTCGACATATTTCAGGATAACTAGAAAATCTAACAGCAAGTTTTTACGACATATTTTGCTATAAAAATGTTAAGAGATTGGATAATCAAGCATTCAAAATAAGGGCTCCTTTTTCCCTCTATTAAGAGAAAGGAAAGCATAAGCCCTTATTTTGTTTTAATATTCATAGAGATTTTTTTCGACAACAAGCACGTCATCAGTTATGAGCATGCCCAAAGCTTTTACATGGAAACATTAGAACTGATTTAATAAAATAGGTACTTAAGAATCCTCGCACCTAACTCACATAGAGTGTTAGACGAGTAGAGTGAATAAGTTTGTGATATTATCCGTATGAATTGTTCTGAATAAAAATCCAACAGCTACTAAATTATTGTTGTAGAGAAAAAAAGATACCAGAATAAAAAAATACCACTTTTTGTCCATTCTAGCGATGACACAGCCCTCCTCAAGACCCTAATACAATTTAGATTCATAGCTACATCACTGAGGCCATACTTATCAATTATTGCGGTGTTGGATGAAAAAGGGTTAAGTATTTGAAAATTTAAAGATCAATGTTTTATCTTATTGAACGATATAAGATAACAAAATCGAAAAAGTCCAGAATAGATTGATTATGATAACGTGTTAACTGTCAGTAAGTATACCACCGAGTCGAAGTCTTGACGTTTGGTGTATATCATCTGGGTCCGGTTCTTCAAAGCATGTTTAAAACTGTTTTATACTAAACCCTGTTTAGCTCTGTATTAAAATATTTAAATTCAAAAGAATACATACTGCTTAGACCACGTTTAAAACAGCCAAAATCTTAAAACATCTCTAGAGCTGTTTTAAGCGAGCTAAACTAGGTTAATCATGCTAGGTATGTTGAGAATTTGATAACAAGCCACGCGATCATAGACGTGATGAAATAGTTTATTCATTCATATTCTAAACCATACGGTAATGTTTGTAAGCAGAATCGTGATAGTATAGAACAGAATAGAAATGATAAGAATGTGATGAGCTAGGTCACTGGTAGTTTTGATATTTATGTGCCTCGAGTAGAAGATAATAGAATGGAATCAGGGTAGAATAGAATAGAAATGATAAGAATGCAATAAGAACGTCACTGTTGCTCAATTGCTAACAGAATCGCTATAGAACAGAACAGATTAGTAATGTTTTTTACAGGTCAAGGTAAATCTTTTGTTATGAATGACTTGAACTATTGCTTAATAGCAGAATAGAACTAGAATGGAACATATTAGAAATGGAACGTCAGCAGCGGTTGACTGTTATATAAGTGCCTCAAGTAGAATAATAATATAATCGTAATAGAACAGAATAGAATAGAAATGCGATGACTGTTTGAGCTCGTTACTTGTTTTGTTACATCTTTTATTATTTGACAAATATAGATGCATGGGAAATTAGCTGACCCGAATCGAATCAGATGCGAATATATATATATACAATTTAATTAAAAGATGTAAGAAGGTTGATACAAAATTGGTAGAAATACAATATGTGATTAGATATTCTACTTAAAAACTGAAGGAAACTGATTTTTTTGCAACGTTTTGAGTTGGCGTGCATGAAAAATGACTACAAATTGTCTGCCGGAAAATTTCGTAAGTATCATAAGGGAATGAAACATATTCTACTTACTATCTTGGCAAAGTTTTATCAAGATCTGATCTGACATAAAAATGGCTATAGATTGTCCGGCAGACACTAGAGATGTCCGGAATATAGTTTTTTAATTGATTTGACTGGACGGATAACTCATTGTGGGTCAATGTGGATCTGTGTGGCTTTGTTGGCTTAGTACAGCATTTGTAGTAGACCTTATTCATGAATAAATTACATCGAATCAAGTCAGAAAACTCAGGTAGTCAGTGGGAAGATGACTGGACTGGACTCGACCCCTATTTTGGGTGTCTATCTATCAACTGAGTCAAAGAAGTATCACACCCCGGTCAGAATTGCATCTATCACGGTCAAAATTTGAAACCCCGGTGATCTTTTGGAGTCCACCGGGTTTTCTTCGCAAAATACGGAAAAGAAGACGAGGAAGATTTTGAGACAATCATTTTATGATGTGCCAAACCCACTCTCTTAAAGCTAATTCTTCGTTTTTGAATTTCTATCAACTACACGCGAAATCGGATTTTTTTTCCGGCAAACGCAAAATTCAGAGTGCAATTTATCCGACGTCAAAAATTTATTACAAAACCATTTTATAATCCACTCACTACTGCTCAACTCCAATCATTCTCTATAAAAGTGTACGAGATTTCTGGAAATTCTATAGGATTTCTCTAAATTTCATTTTAAAACAATGGAATTTCGTAAGAAACTTGTGAGTGATTTCCCTCTTGCCGACGAGCATTATTTGCGAAGTTGATAAATTCTCCACCTATGATATACTGCTAGTTGAGGATGCCTCCAAAAACCTTTACGTACACTTTTTACTGCAGGTACTATTAATCTATGAAAGGATTTCATCAACTCGTTGTTTCGTTTGATTTTTCATTAGCAAGTGTGTTCCTGTTCTCGTTTTTTATACAATACGAATTGCATTTTTAGTTATTGGTATCAACTAACATATATAATTGGTTCGGTAAACATGACTTATACGTGCTTGCTTTACAAAAATTAAAAACTACACAATTTTGATGTTATACTCGATGAAAACACAATAAAATGTTATGTATTGCTGCCTGAATGTCAAACTGACATCGGTAATAGATAAGAAGCAAATTTAAAGAAATCTAAGGTATATACATATTTTGAATTATTTCTTTTACAATTTATTTCAAAAATTCTTCATGATCTAAAAACAAACGTTTTGGAATGCACTTAATTTGCATATTAAAAAAAATTGTGCTAGTAACCTTTTAAAATAGATATACGCCTAGAAAGAAAGAATGAATTTTTGTATTCTTACAAGCGCAAGTCCAGTCCCGCCCATAGTAATTACTCAGATTCATTTGTCGCGAAAATAATTCAAGAGCTATATATCCATATACATTCCATCTTTAATAAGCTCTTACCTTTTAAAAAATACCAGCTGTTTATTTTTGTTTATAATTTGGCGACGACCCCTTAGATAACATTAGACGTTGAAGGAAAGGATTAGATGCATTAGATTAGGAGTCGAGAATATCATAAAGAAAATAAATGAGGATAGAAAGAAAATCTCAGTTTTAACAAAAGACAATAGAACATTCTTAGACTTGAGAGTAAAAAGAAAAGTTGGCCCTATAACTTTTTGAGCGTGAAATGAGAGTTTCCTGTCCATGTTTATTAGTAGTCCGTGGTTTTAGCTAAAATAGTTACCCTTGAATCCGACTTTTTGACTAGCAGCATTTAGCTTAGTTGCTACGAGAGCTTTCTAATTTATTCAACTTCTCAAGTTTATAGACAATACCTGATACTTTCAGATAATTCAATCCAGAATGGCCCTTAATATTTATTCATCGTTAATACTTATTCTAATTAAAGCGTGCAAAAGTCGTCAACGTTCATAGTTTATCTTTTTATGTTATATAGCGATTATAAACCTTTTTCGAGAAACTTTCCAGCATTTTTACCTAGTTGCTAGTGTAATTTGAGTATCTCAAAAATTTGCAAAAGTAGGTCATAGACTTCTTAAATTAGACTTATACAAAATGATGGAACTGACTAATTAAAATGCTCCATATCGAGCTGTAATGTAATGACGAATTGGTGAATAATCAACAGAAGTTGTAGTTAAAGTATAATGAATTTCGCACAAAAAATTATTATTATTATTACAAACAATGTTGTATCTTGTTGGTTGTGGACTCGTGATGTTGATTTAAGTCGATCTTAAACTTCTTCTCCTTCTATAGATTGTCAATATCATTCTTGAATGAGTTTAGTGATGTGGAATCAATTATATCTTGAGGAAGGCTGTTCCAGTTTTTTACGACTATTTGGGAAAAACTATTTACCCTAAATAGCTTAGTTGCTTTTGTTTTAAGAAATCTTTTATCGATCTTTTAGGATCCATTCTTAACTATCTTATAACAGGTTTTCATGTCCACTGTGTCTCTTCGGAAGGCTAAAGATGACAGATTGAGCGTTTTTAGTCTTTCCTCATATGATAAGTCAAACATTTCTGAGATTATTTTTGTAGTTCTGCGTTGCACACCTTTAGCTGTTTTCTGGTCTGCTTTGAAGTGAGGTCCCCAAACCACACTTCTGTATTCCAAGTAAGGACGAATGAATGATTTGTACAATGATAACATAGTTAATACGTCGTGGGTTATGAAAGATTTCTTAATTACACCTAAAATTTGATTGGCTTTCATAACAGCGAACGATGTGTGAGTATGAAATTTCATGCTGCTGTCCAATATCACACCAAGGTATTTTTCCGATTCAATTGAATCCAACTTTTTATTATGGAGTTTGTTCGATGTTATTGGATTATTTTTCCCGATGAGCATAACCTTGCATTTTTTTGGTATTAAATGGTAACTTTCATTTCGATGACCAACTCTCCGGATTGGTAAGGTCTGCTTGTAAGGTGCTATCTTAGCAATTTTGTACTATACCATATAATTCAAAATCATCAGCAAGTTATTCTTGATCTCTAGAGTCAACATTTTTAAATATTACAAAGAGTATTGGTCCTAGCACGGAGCAGTCCAGAATGATTTGAACCTTTCGACATTCACACATTATATTCTATTTATTACGAAAGAATTTATCCAACTAGAAGATTTCCGTCAATTCCAAGACTCTTAAGTTTAGCGAATAAACGCTCATGAGGAACCGAGGCAAAAGTCGGTGTATATGATGGATATGATGTCAAAATTATGACCGTCTTCTACAATTTTAGCCCATTTCTCAATCCATAGTAGTATTTGTGTAGTGAAGTCTCTCTCAGGGACAAAACCATGTTGGTCGTCTGTGAGTAAATTATTTCTCATAAGATGGTCAACAATTTGATCCCGAATTAACGATTCCAATAATTTCGATATCACCGATCTCAAACTCACTTGGTGGATCCGACTTGAGTCCTTTTTTAAATACAGGGGTGATGACTGCTTTCCTCCAACTGTCATGAGCATCATCCTTAAGCGATTTGTTAAAAAGAATTGTTAAAGGGTAACAAATTACATTTGCTGTAGACTTTTCAATAGGAAAGGGTGCCATCCATCATGTCCAGGGGATATGTTGAAATCAAGTTAAATCAAATTAAATCAAGTTAATTTGTTAATTTGTTTATTAATTTGTTCCATACCATTTCTTCTGTTATTATAAATGTTTCGACTATAGTATCTAGAAGGAAGCATGATGGGTCCAGTGTGTTACTTAAATCTTATTTTGTGAATACACTTGAGAAAAATTCATTAATAGTATTTGCTTTATACAATGGTGTTGTTGTTTTAGACCCATCTTTTTTCAAAAAAGAGTCGGGACTGTTTCTTTTGTTTTCAGTCTTGATCTAGCGTATTTCCAAAAGAGTTTTAGTTTGGTTGTACAATTATTTAAAGATGGCGATATAATTTATTAAAACGCAAAAAAATAACAATTAGGAAAAAAAATGAATGGAAACTTTTATATGGATTCTTCTCCCCTAAGTCTGTGGTAGTAGAAGAGGACTTAACCCAGAATTTCAATTTAACTCTTCTTATCGTTATTCTGCTTTATCTATCCAATTTGATAACTCTCCCTATTCACGAATTGTTTTACTGCTGTCTATTGAAGGAAGAAATGAGAGCAGTACAAAATAGTTGTACAAATATTGATCAGCATTTGAGATTATGGCTAATGGATGATGTTCACAGAACTTCATAAAAACTAGTAACAATTCAAAAGTAATATAATTTATATTTATTTTCGCTTTCTTTGCGTATATGAATCTTAGCTAAAAAGAATAATTATATTAACGCTTCCTTGTTTTTCCTTAGAGCTCTACCGACCGATGATAACAATATAGGCGTAAGCATGTATATACTTCAGCTATATTTAGTAAGAATAACAGATTTAAATTTTCTATAAAGACGTTAAGTCCTAAATAGCCTTCAATGAGATCAAATTAAACATAAGAATAGATTCACATTGAAATTTCATTACAAGGAATACTGGTCTGTTTTTAGAACACAATGCAAGCGGAATTATCAAACACATTGCCTTTCAGGAGTATGGGTTCGTGTTTTTTTAACCAATTAGAGAAACAATGCAACGAAGCAAGTTTAGTATTTGCTACATTTAGCTTTGGTACACTAAAATTTGCGACACTTTTGCGTTTGGTGCGTTCCTGTACGAAAGCAAGTAAGCTGGTTGGAGTGTAAGTTCTTTATCATATCATATCTATTCTTTTTTATTTCAAAATAAATATATCAATGAAAATCTTTGCAAGTACATGGACAGTTTCTCTCCGACTGAGATGGTTATGATTCAGGAATAAATGATATCACAAAAAGCATAAAAGCGTAAGTTAGATAGTGGTGTACTTTAAGATACTTTAAGATATTCAGAGGCGTAGTCGGCAAAAATTGTTTGGGGGGCTTTATATAAAGTGGACCTTTTCATCTAAATTTCATTAGTAAAAAGTCCTTAATTTTACATGCTTTTTATGGACCTTCTAAATGTATTTAACAGATATCTATGAACGCTATTTGCATTCTCAATAACCCAAAGGTAAGATTTGGTGATTTGTCAAATATTTTGGAGCATTTGGAGCATATTTTCGGTGCTGTTTGAGAATTTCGCAAAATTTTAAGGTATAAAAACAGATAAAAATGACGACAAATTGTCTTTAGACCCCAAAGTTCGACATTTAAGTGGGGTATTTTATAATCAAGTGTGCAATATTAACAATCAATAAAATGCCAAGGGCAATTATTAGTGGAATAATTTGGTAGTTTCACCTCCCTTATGTAGTCTAGACTATTAAATAGACGAAAGAAATCCAACAAAATCCAACAAATCAAAAAATAATCCAACAAAATCAACAAAAAATTCAACAAAATCTTAATTGCGGACGCTTATCAATTTAAACAAATTTTCTAGGGTGGACGTTTATTCCATCCTGGTCGTCTAATACGTTTAACACTCTTACCTATTTCTTATAATCTACTATGGGACAAATAATCAAATTTTCTTTGAAAAGGTGGTCAGTACATGATTGAGATTGTGCCAACAACATTGAATTAATCTAGTCACATTGTTCAAAAAAATGAAAATAATGATAAAATTTTCAAAAAGAAGAGGAAGAAAAAAAAAGAAGAAATATAAGAAGAAAATGAAATATAAGAAGATGAAAAAGAAGAAGATGACGATGATAATCTTTCATGTTCTATGATTTTATGACTTGTGGTTAAAGTTAAACTCTAAAAGTTGAGTCACTTCATTAATATAAGCACTCATCAACCAATTAATGAGGTACTCTTCTAACAAAACTGCTCTGATGTGAATTGTTAATTACCGTTTGTGCAATATGAGTGTATCAGAATTTAACTTGAATCCTCATCTGTTATTAAATTGAGTTTATCAAAACCTCCCTTTTGTAGTCTACCCAACCGCCATTCTGTAGTATGAACTAATAGAATAAAAACATAGCAATTGTATACAATGATACAACGCCGTTACATTATTCGTCAAAAAAGGAAACAGTCCTTCTGTAGTCTATGTCAAATATAGTGCTCATGAGAATTCTGTTAATTAAGATATTAGACTTGCAAGAAAATAAAAAGTGTTGGTGACGGCAATGAGATTAAGGGCTGAAGTATACTTTTTACGCTGAGTTAAATCCAAGAGTGAATTTCTCTGGGCGTAGCGTAACTTCGAAAAACACCCTCCCTTCGGTATTCTAAACACCTGTACGTGTGAAAATAAAAATATGCTGCTAAACGCATGGAAAAAGATTGATGAAAGCGCAGACAAAAAAATATTGAGTAAAAGATTATGTAATATATATAAACGTCTAATATCAAGGTTCGAGGGCGTAGCCCGACAACCGGATATTAGACGTTTATATATTGCTTACATAACGACAATAGTCGTATTTTTTCCAGCACTATAGAAGTTTATTCAAATAGAAAATGCACACGTGAAAGAGAGAAAATGCCCACGTGAGAGAGAGAAAGAGAGAAAAAAACCTATAGAAATGCAGAATCGTGCTTACGCGCTCTAACCAATAGGCAACGTAGTTGTATCTTTAAGCTGCTTGAGTTACACATTGTCGTAACTGCTTAGCGTTGTTTTGTTTGGTTATAACATTGTTTTCTTTTTATGTTGTGTAACATTGAAATACTCTCTCTCTTTTCAAATACCCATTCTTTTCATTAACCGTTTAAGCTCGGGAATTGCAGAGCTAGGATATTATCAAATGAGTCAAAAAGCATCTGGTTATGCTAACTCATTAATTTATTGATTTCACTTTAAACTATACCCTTCTAGTTTTTTATTCATAATTGTTTTTTAGACCGTGTTAAGAATTAACGTTTCTTTGCACACTCAGAAATCATTGACATGACATAATTCAATATCTTAAAAAATGCCTAAGAACTAAACATTTGAGAGAAATGAACGATAAATGTCGCCTAGTGATAAGTCGACAAAAAAAATATTAGTCGTCAGCCCTATAGTTACTCAAGCATTTTCGGTCGCCGCATTTATGCTGGTTCTTTCGCCTGACAACTTAAAGTCATGAAAACAATGTAATTGTACTGGTATGAAAACCTCCCAAAGCGATTCACTGAAATTGTGTCTTATCTCCATACCCATATCAAGATGTTTATCTTAATTAGCATCAAGCCAAAAATAGTTACTTAATGATGACCGGTGTTGACAGTTGATTTCTGCTGGTGACTAACTTGACAGATGTCAGGTGATAAAATCTCTTCTCGTATGTCATTATATCATATGTCTTATCATCTTCCTTTGATGAATTCACTAAAATACTATCTAAACCTATTTTGCTAGTATCAAGGTAATTTGCACGTACTCGGCATACAATCATCCACGTTTCGTTTTCTTCTGATCATATCATATTCTTTAAATCTGCTGATAAATTGCGAGCTAAATCTTTCTCACATTTAGTATGTTTTTTTTAGTACCTTTTTGCAAAGTTAGACCCCTTTTATTTATTGAGGATAGGGTGTGATTTCGCAATATATTTCAATCAAAAAACACTGGTTTGATGATGATTTTTTCAAAATGTGATGTTTAGTGCATGTTTTTATAAATCTTGAATGTCAGATCAGATTGCGCGAGTGTTATACAACATACGCCCCTTCCCTCGTCAAATCACGTGAGTGCATCAGCCTGAGCCAATATGATGTGAAATTCACAGAAAACAACTTATATAAAAACATTTCGAGGTACGGTAATCTCGTAACTTCAACCAAGAACGGAAGCTATAAATACCTTAATTTAATTGGTTTATAATTGGATCAAGTACTAAAAGAACTGTTTCTGAAAGAAGTGGTGTGACTCTGTGATGACATATAGGTTTGGAACGGATATACAGACTGTAAGAGGAATGAATTTCAGAGGTTGGTGATGATTCCTGTTCGTTTACCTATGTTTTTCACTCTTTCTTTAAGTTTTTTCTTTATTTTCAAAAAAAATGTTTTTAGCTTGCGAAAAATACGACCATGATCAGTCACTTTTAGAAATTTAAACAAAACAATACTTGAAAATCTGCACATCTTAGTTACAAAAAGGCTTATGATTATCATTATCTAGACTTTACAGGGATCAACAAAGTCGCTGGCACCTCTCCTTTTATAAGGCAAGTCGCTCTTCAAATACAAAGAAAGATTTCTTTAACAAAATTACGAATGTTTAGTTCCTCTTTCAACAAAAAAAGATATTAAGCTCCAACAGGGCTACAAAAGGGCAGGAAGGGTGCCATAAGATCTTTAGATGGCTTCATCGTGTTTATATTATTTTTATGGTTTGCACAAAGTTAGCTTTCTTGATAGTTTTAGGTATCTTAGTGTTTCTGCGCCGCGCAGGAAGCAAAATTACTGAGACTCTCGTTTCTCGATTTTTTGTTTGTTATTTGATTAGTTGTAAATTACATCATCGAGATTCTGATTGATTCAATATTTGTGATTTTATCAAAACGTCAAATATCTAAACCAATCAAACTTACTGATGTAATTTTTGAGATAAACTCTAAAACGTTACCAATAATATAAGATATTAGTTTTGATAAATTAAAAATAGAATACTATTGTGCGGGGTGAGGAAACATGTGATGGTTTCGAAGGCATTATGGCATTTATTTTTCGAGATTTTTATTATCCTGCGGACTCGGGCCAATAAATAGGAAAATAAAAATAGAGAAAAATAAATGCCATTATGGCCGAGAAACTATGCGTTAACTGGTTTATCGCATGGATAAGATAAATCCTGTTGGCCATTTATATTAGCCCTGCTTAACGGAGGGCTTTTATCAATAACAGGGCATTTATAGGATATAAAAGCGAGTTCTCAGCCAATCAATTTACAAGATTCACCTTATCCAAGCAATAACACCAATTAATTATGTGCTGCTCATTCAACTGTTAATCTCAGTGGGATAAACTTTTAATCCCAATTGTCGGTTTAAGGTTTGAAACGGATAAACCTGAATGAATAACTGTCGTAAGTTGCGATTATGTTTAATCTCTCCACGATTAACTAAAAATAGTTTGGAATTGTTTCTAAGTTGTTGATGTTGTTGTGGGTGTTTGTTAGAATTAGTGCTGGCCCTCCTTCTCTATCTTTTTAATCTTGTATTAGTCGAATACTGGTTGTCTGGACTTAACTGGCCTTAATCTCGTATCGATCTGATTAAGTTAATCTCACTTAAGAACACTTAATCGTGCTTTAAACCCGATAGGAAATACTTAATTAAATTTGCTTGTCCTTGAAATATGGCTGGGAATTAACTCCCACTAAATCTATGTTAATTTGTAAACCAAGAAAATTGAAAACAGTTCCAAGTTTGCAGTCGGAATCAGTCCTGGCACCAATGCCGGATTTAGGGGTAAGCTTAGCAGGCTATAGCCTAGGCCCCGCGCTTCCAGTCATAATGTTAGGCCTCGCGCCATATAGTTTAACTTCCGTAGAATCACCTAAAGAAATTTCGAAGGGGTCACACTCTCTTGTTTTGCAACCCTTTAATCCGACACTACCTGACACTACTTCTTGATTGTCTTAAACTTGTTTATAGGCGTAAATTTCCTGTACAAAAAGACTTCTTTGCTGGAATGACATCATTGAACCTACTGTTCCGATCAGCCATATGAAGGCCTTGAACTTTCACATCTGATTAAGTTCATTTTTCAGCCATTTGATTTTTCAAAATTTCTCCAACCATGGTGGACCACATAAAATCATTTTCAGCTATTTCAGAATGTTTTTTACAAAAACATAGTAAACCACCAGATTTCAACAATTTGAGGGTACGTCTTTTAACCCTAAACGTACTGGGGGGGGGGCGGATTCCGCCCCCCCTGCTGGTTTTTGTTCAATAACTCAAAAATGAAAAAAGATGAAGCCTTGTCCTTTTCTGACTTTTAGTATTATTTAGT
>JAUKPT010000721.1:0-18107 GCA_032273505.1 Nanomia bijuga
CTTTTTATAAAATGCTCATCCCACCCCTTTTCAGGGTAAATTCTGCTCGGAATCAGGAAATCCCTAATTTCGGATATTTTTGGTACAGTTAAAAGAATACATACAAATTTTGTTTTTTTCTTTGCTTCCATTTTTCCTGAGAAAAAATTGAAAAGAAAATTGAGAAAATTGTGACTATAAAAACTATTGCATGTGCAGAATACATACACAAACAACAAACCTTTTTATCATCCCACCCCATTATACAGGAAATTTTGTATCCCCCCGGAAAAGGCCATTTTTCGGATTTGCCACCCCCCCCCCCTTAAGAAAGGGGGGGGGGTCGAACTATGACATGTTTGTTTAACTGATTTTTTTTAAAAAAAATGAGAGTAGACAAAGGTCAATAAAAAGGTGATCTCCTGAATTTTTTTTTGAATCAAACATGACCACTTCTTAGTAAAGCAACTCATCTGCAGATAGCTGTTAATAGGGCATTAATCCTTACACTCTTCACTCTGGTTTTTGCTCAGAACCTCAAAACTTTTGTCTCTTGGAAAAAGAACAGTTTTCCGTTATGGAAAAGTTTTTCTTAAAGAAAAATTGTTTATTTCTGATCCCTTTTTGTTTCAACCCACAAATCATTTTCCCTTTAGAATATTTATCCTGCATTTTATCCTAGCTCTATATACTTAAAAAAACTGAAAGAAATTCTAGCAGTCTGTATATTTCACAGTTAAGTATAAGATTTCATTTAATTTCATAACTGACATGTGTATTTCTTTCTTGCTGTTAGGGGAGACATGACCACCATGATAAGAGTAACTGATTGGTCATTTATCACAATTGATTGAAAGGTATAAACAAACAGATTATCATTAACAGTTCATAAGACTTCCTTATGTGACCACACACGAGAAAAACAAATTAAGGAAGTAATGTTTTATGTCTGTCGTTTGTAACTACACTTAATGAAAACTTTGGAAGAAATTTGAGATTGTCTACAGTTATGGGTAAATCTGGGTAAATTTAGGTTTTTTTAATCCCACCTAGAGAGATAACACCCAGCTGGAATTCAAGAGGCTTTACCTCATTTTCGAAAGAGGCAGTAATTAGATAGAGAGAAACACTCAAAAATATATGTAATTTATCTCTGTATACAATTTTACAAATCAATGCAGGGTTGCCATCACATTTTTGAAGCAAAATTTAGGGATTTTCTGGGGCATATTTAGGATAAAAATAGGGGTTTTTCGGGGGAATTTTCCTGGATGATCTGAATCATCTTTGTATGATGAATTATTCTACAAAGAATTAATTCAGGTAATGTACCCTACCTTGGTTCTTAGCAAATCAAAATATCATTGAATATCATGATTAATATAATGATGAAAAATTTGAAAATATTTTTTGAAAATATTTTTTAACATGAGTTGTGTGAAAAATTATTAACATAACATATGTAAGCTAATAATATTTGGCCCTACAGTAATCAGTCTACCATGGTTAGAGAAATTTTGAAATTATAGGTCACTAGAATGGCTTAAAACAAAATCTAATCAGCTAGTCCACTTTTATGACAACAATGACAAAAAATACAGTATAATATTTTTTGAGGCAAATGAAAAATATTATAAGAGAATATCATGATTATCAGGATAATCAGAGCAAAAAGAACAAAACAATTATAGTCAGTGACATTAAATCACGATAAATATGGGGATTTTAGGGGGTTTTCTTAAATTTTTAGGGGATTGACCCTTTTTATAAAATTTGGGGGGTCTTTTTGGGGGCAAAATTTCATTTTAGGGTTTTCAGGGGTTGTGGGGGTCTGCAATGGGTGGGAAGCATCGTATTTTTTTACTATTCTGGACTTATTACTATTTTTAGAAATATAGGTGGTTTTTCTATTTTTAATACTAAATCTATTGAACCCCCACACACCTAATCATCACCTGCGCATTAAAAAGATCTTCAACCTCTTCACCTCTGAAAATGGGTGAATGACATCATGATTAAATCTAATTGGTTTGTTGAATATATGAATATCTTATGATTTTTAAATTGCGCAACAGTGAAACAACAGTGCAGGTGTAGTTTTGTTTGGACTCAAAATTTTGATATCATTTAGGCATTTCCAACCACTGTAACTGTTATGGAAACAATCCCTAAGATTTGCAAGCTGGACAATGCCTAATTTCTTTCTTAGGTACCAATATATCTAATCAAAGATAGTTCAACATCAGTACCTATTGCACATCGTTCAATTATCAATATATCACCTTTGATTGCTTGAAATCAAAATAATCCGCACTAACCACCTTCAATCTCAAGAAAATTACTGGACGGTAAATATTCTGGCCAAAAGCTTTTTAGACAAAAACATAAAAACAGTGCAAAAATAAGGTCAATTGTTAGCAAATTTTAAGGTTTTTTTTTAGCATTTTTATAAGCAGAGTACACAAAAAATTTGTGTGATTTACAAATCAATTTTACTTAAAACAGTCTTTTTTAAACATTATTACCAATTTTAACTTCATTCGTATTGACAATTAGTCAGTCACAAAAAAACGCTGCAAAACACAACAAAAACAGGGAAAAAATAAGAATTTGGAATTTTGGTAACTGGGCATAATTAAGGAATTATATTCACCATCTACTATTCACCACTATTCACCATCAACTATTCACTCAAACTACTATTAAATGAAAATGATCATACAAACCTTATTGGATGATCTCCACATGCTCTCGGTCTCTCCATAACAGACACCCATTTGTCGTCATAACTGAACAATGATAGATCTAAATAAGGACTACTGCTGTACGACTGTGAATGAATTGGTAAAGAAGCAAGTAATCGTTTAACAGCTTCTTTATGTCCACCATATTTGGCACTTATTATTGTTCCTTTTAGCTTGCGTTGTGTATAGCGTGCATGGAGATTACTGGCAGTCGAACAAGTAAATTGTGCAATTTGGTGTGGTAAGGCATTTCGAAAGTAATCATTAAATTGCTCACAAAGTTCTAGAAATTCTTCTGATGAGTTTTCATACACTGCTATGACTTCAGCAAGGACCATGTTGTACACAACAAAAAATGATGCTTGTGAATTCGGATCAGATGTTTTCATAGTAACAACCTCCTCACTTGCATATTTAATCAAAATATGACATTCATCTAGCAGCTGCATTTTCCACATACGTAAGTTCTTGAATTGATCGAAATATTGATAAAAACGTCGTACAGATTCAGTAGAATTATGTTTAGATGAATAGCGAAACAAGTATGCCAGCAAACGTTGTTTCAAGCTATTAAATGATTTATCACGAAAAGGTCGTATATTACGCATCTCAGGTAGTTTGTTGGTTAAGTACTCGTCATCATCATAGCAGAATCGTCCAATTGTACGTACATCAACAAAATAACCTTCAGGAGTCACTTGGAAAATATGTATAGTTTGGTGCTGTACAGATAACACAGCAAGTAAATCTTTAAACAGATATATACCTTGGTTATGAGATAAAAATATCTTATCACATTTAAACTGACGTGAATCTTGCAGTTTTCTACGATACAAATCAACAACGTGTATCGTATAATCTTCCAGAGCTGTTCTTTGGTTCGGTGCAACAGATTCATTATTACGATATATATCATAGAATAGAGGGTGTATGTCTTCTGGTATTGTTGACGCTGAGCCAACAATAACAAATTTACCATTATCAGTAAACAAACTACATTCACGGTTTAAGTGTTCGCCATATGTTGCGACTGTCACAACAGCTTTAAGTTTGAAAAACATATCAAAAAGGTTAGTTTTTAAGTTAGCAACATCTTCAGGATCACCTTGACATGCTTTATATAGTAGCTCTTCTACAGCACAAGGTCCTTGAAATTCATAGATTTCAATTGAACTTTGATCTTTCGAGAAAGCAACAAAATGTCTACCATCTGGTGAAAATTTTCTCAAAAAGCATGGCGGTTTTTCAACATTTACAACTGTTAGATTTGGAAATACATTTAGTGTGAATGACCGAGCAACATGAAAATGTGTATTTGGTCTTATTTGAAAGGTTTCACGCTTGATTAACTTTTTAACAATGTTTTGGTCAGCAACACTTCGTCGCTTGTACATATCATCACGAAAGACACTGTAGTCTGATGTGTCGTCTTCACCAGGCATTGTGAAATCAACTTTTTCTTCTTATCTATCAGAAAAGAGAAATACATGATTAAAATAATGTGTTAGGTATCGGTAGCTACATAGTCAAAAAGCATGTACTTGATGAATAAATTGCTGTTTGTTAAAGACATATTGCTCTCCACATTTACAAAATATGTTTAAATAAATCAGTGTTTTGATACTACCTTACGAGAACCAAATATCAAATATTGATCTTTTGCAGCATGTAAGAGCAAATGTATGTGATTGTATATTATAGTACTCTATTGTTAATCAAGATCTCTACATAGTGTGCACCCCCTCAACCATGTAGGGGGATATTGGACAAACATTTCATCTCAGATCTTCTGGGGAGGAGTTTCAGATTTTTAACCCTTGCACTGCGGCTCCCGGATTTATCCGGGATTGAACTTTGTTACATAAAAACGGCTCCCGGAAAAAAATGGGAATTTGATTTTTTAATTTTCTTAGTAGTGGAGTTTAAGGGCCTGGGGAGGAGTGAAACTTGGTTCTAAAACATTTTTTTTCCTTTTTTGGATAATTCAACTCACAATCTTTCAAATGAGCTCTTAATGACTTCCTAGATATGATTATTATGAAAGTTCTAAGCATTTATGTGAGAGTACTTAAAAAAGTGATTTTTATTAAAAAATGAACAGTTTTCACGGTACGCATATTATTTGCAGGCTCAGCAGTGCAAGGGTTAAGATTTGAAGATAAAAAATGACTCACTACTATTGATTAATCTAGGTCCAGTTTATTTTGTTTCACAGGGTTGGATTTTTACTGTCTAGGGTGGGGAGTATATTTGGTTAGTGGGGGAGATTTTCAAGGGTGGGGGATTAAAACCTGCTATATTTTATCACAAAATATTCTGCATGAAAATTTAAATTTTTATCGAGGGAATATTGCAAAATTTCTTAGTTAATGTATCTAGGTTAAAAGCTAATCGTCACTTTTCTTTTTCTTTTTCTTTCCTCTTGTGAGTGTTCTTGTAATGCTTTTGGGGATACCTCTCTTTTGCATCTAATCAAACTTAGGCATGATGTATATAATTCTATTTCTATTTTAATTATTATTTACCATGTGTATTTTTTGTAGAAAAAGAGTGAAGATTGAATTGAAAAAGTTTTTTGTTGGTTTGCATGTGTTAGAATTACAAAAAAATAGGATTCAAACAAATTATACATTTGGTTAGTGGTATTCAGGTATATAAAAACTATAAAAAAAAACTCAACTTCCGTGCTTACATTGACATTCATTTTAAAGAGATTTGATTAATAGGCCCTTTTCTCATACTTTTACCTAGTATCTGGAATGGCCATGAATTAAATCATAAAATTTGTTATTCTTTGGTCATTTTTGGCTATTTATCTGCAAAAATGTAAGAAAGGACTTCTCTGGTGAGGACAAAATTGTAACCAAATGTTAAAAGCTTTTCAGCAATGGAATTGGTTCCTACTTATATATCATAGATTTACAGGTTTATAAATAACAATTGACTGTATGGCAAAAGGTTTCCACGCTGAATTGAATAATAATATTAATTTTTCTGATGATGTTCTTCAAATTTATTTTTCTATGAAAAATATTTAAAAAAATACACATTTAAGAAATAAAAAAAAGACTTAGATAAAATCTTCTTCTAAAAACAACAGACAAGAACCAAGAGAGATGGGTAGGTGACATAGCTATCTATTTTGCACCATGTTTCACCTTCTTAGTCCCTTTATTTGATTTTGATTTATTTTTCCTTTTCTTTACATGTATATCGTTTTCTTTATCATCAGTGACGATTGGCCCTTTTTTCTCTTCTTTAGTATCTTCTTCTTCTTCTTCAGGTTCTGCATTTTCTTTCATTTCAATGTCTTCGTCTGGTTCAGCCTCTTCTTCCTCAATGATGTCGTCATCATCTGCTTCATCATTTTCACCACTAGCCTCCCCTTCTTCTTCTCCTTCTTCTTCCTCATCGCTGAGTGCAAAGAAAGGAACATCCTCTTCTACTTCTTTTTCTTCGTTTTCTTTGTCATCCTCCTTTTTCTTTTCCTCTTCATCTTCTTCAGTATGAAGCGTAGGGTCAATTCCTTCTGCTTCCAGTTTTTTAGCTTTATCGATAGCTTTCATAAATTTATATCCAGTTATATATTTCTCAATTTCATGAGGTAATTTATTGATCTCTTTTCTCGTTAATGTACAAAATAAACGTGATGATGATTTTTTACTTGGTACAAAATATTCTTTATATTTATCTTCAATTCGTAGAACGACTTCTGGTTTTTTCACTTTTTTTAATAATAATTGAAATCTTTTTCCATTTATATAACTTTCCAATGCTTTCACACTGAGAGCAAGTTCGTGTTTTGTTAATAGACATAATACTTTGTTACGGTCTGACATTATTTCAAATATACCAGGATGTTTTGATATAAGTTCTTCCACTTTTTGTCTTTCTTCAGTGGTGACAAGATTTTTTTCTGCCATTTTGTCAAACTATGTGGAGAATGGACCTGAAAAATTATTTTTTTTACAGTTATTTATGATAATCGATCTACTCAGTATATCACACACTCATAGATCACCACCAACACACATATTAGTTGATGGTTAGGATGTCCCTTATAACCACTGCTGGGGGAGTCCAAATCTAAATCAAATTCAAATTTAAATTTTCATAATTTCAAGTGAAAAGCTTTTAAATTTAATAAACCTTAAATTTGCAATTAAAAATCAATTACGTTTTAATACTAAAAAAACAAAAATTGAGATGAACATTTTACCAGTGTGCACTTACAAAGAAAAGATGTTTACCAGTCATGGAAACCTTTAATTATTTTTTTCCGTTTTAATCCAGGATTAGTAATTGTTTTTTGGAAAAATAGACAATATTTTGAGTTAGATTAGATGTGGTCACCCATAGTTTCTACCACCTCCCCTTCTACAAAATAGGAGTCTGGCTTTGCCTTGAGATTATATTATTTTTTAAGTTGGGTTTACAGGAAAAATAAAATATACTAATTTACACCAACTATAAGAAAATTGAATTATATTATATTATAAAATTCTGATAAGAAGAAAGAAAAAAATATGGAAATAAGGAAATGCTAAAAGCATAAAATGAGATAAAATAACTGATTTTAAACACAAAAATATAAAGTAGATAAAAGCTAAAATAAGTAAAAAAAGATGAGTTTGAAATGAAATCTAGATAAAATCTACAAAACCTTCACCTGAAATATAAGTCTTACACAATCAACAGGATCAAATGGGTTTCCAAGTGCGTATTTCAATTTTAAATTGTTTAAACGACTTCTTTTTTGTTTCAATTAGAATATAATTTCATATTTATGGGCCAATATGGTTTAAGGATTCTGTTCCCCAAGTTGTAGTTTTAATGTTAAAAGTTTGGAAAATGTTTTGCCAGGGATATTTGATATTCTGCTTAGTCGGAAAAATTAGTCGCATTATTTTTGGTGCAATACCATATGCTTCCTTGTATAACTCAATACCAAGATTTTGAATGTTTCTTTCATGTATTGTGTAAGATTTATCCCTCGTAAGAATTTTTATCCTGGTAGATTATTTTGAATATAGATTATTTTGAATAGTAGTGTAGTTTATTTATGCATAACTAGGGGACAAAAACCAAATTGAGATAAAATAAAAGATTTAAGAAGCAATTTTCTTTGATGCAATGTCATAAACCTTGCCAACCCGAGATAAAGCATGCAGCTTTCGATTTTTACATAAAGAAGCAACATGATTATTATCAATGGTCACACCTAGTAATTTTTTCGATGTAGTATTAGGGATAGACACATTTCCCAAATCTATACACATGTCTTTTTCATCACTCAAAATTAGATGGAATTTTTCAGGGTTTGCAACAAGACAACAAGACCATTGTTTTTTAAAATTTTACAAAATTTCTAAATTTTGAATAACACCTGGTATTGTTTCGCAAATTTAAAAGGAGCTATTATCATCAGCAAAATATATGATATCTAGAAAAAGAAAAAAAGAAAAGATCATTACTGTTATAATTAAATAACTCGGGCCCAATGACCCTTGTGGTACACCAAAAATAAGAAAAGGACAATCACTAAAACTTGAGTTCACTCTATTTCGTTGAAATCTTTCCGAGAGATAACTAAATATCAATTTTAAGGAATTATAACTAAAACCGTAAGCATTCAGTTTAGCAATAAGTAGTAGGTCATGGCAAAGGCAAAGGCAATCAAATGCCTATTTCCATAGATTTATCTAGCGCATTGTGCCATCTTTCAACCAAATAGAGTAGACAGTTTTGAACACTAAAACCTTTTCTAAATCCACATAAAAATATAGATAATTTATCTTTCATGAAATCAGTCATTTGGTGAAGTAAAAGCCTTTCGAAAATTTTAGATAAAGAATTTAGAATGCTTACTGGGCGATAGTTTTTTTTCCAGAAAAAGGAGATCTCCACTTCAAAAAAGGGGTATACTAGTTTACTAGAAATGGAGGGGGCTCAAAAATTTCAAATGAGGGTGCGTGCACAAAGGGGCGGTTCTCTATAAAAGAGGGGGTTAGAAACTATGTCACTTTTGAGTTCCCTAGCCACCCAAAACCAACGGTAAATATTTTGGCCAACAGCGTTTCTCAGAGGGAAAGAAATAAGCAAAATTAGGAAAATAGGGAAGAAATATTTCTATTGTTTCGCACCCTAAAACATGGAAGAAATAAAGCGAAATAGCGAAATGGTGGGGGGAAGAAATAAGATGTTTTGGCCTAAACATTTTGGTTGCCTCAAATACATGAAGAAAAGGTTTCAACGAGACCATAGCACCACTTTCAAGGCAGAAGGGCCAATCTAAAATATAACATTATTCATGTTGGTTATTCTCAATTTGTTCTCACTTATGTCTTAACTGATTCAGTTAAGTGCAAGAAATGCAGAATTAAGCTCCTCCGATCAAAGTCTTTAGCTGTCACAAAATAACTGGATTAATTTGGAAAGAAACAACATAGTTCCAAATGAATCAATACAGATGATAATTAAAAAAGACTTTTAAAACAAATATTCCATCCATGTTCTATGGCAAATTAATTGCATGCATTGAAACCCCCTGTTGGAAACATAAAAAGAAGTCAACTTCAACAATCAAGAATAATTCATAAAAAGAAAACATCATTCAAAAATATGGACATTATGAATTAGAACAACACAACACTCTTTGAAATAATAAATCTACGACCTGTTTTTCATTCATGTTTTATTTATTGAACACCAGTATATGTTCAGACATGTCACCCTAATATTTTATTCATCACTTAACTATTTAAAGACTTAAAAAATAAATAAGAAGCATTTAATATAGAGAAGTTGTTATGAATTAACACAGTAGGGTAACAAGGAAAAAGAACAGTTATAATAAGATATTGAAATCATATCAGCTTTGCAGTCACAGTTGAGTTTAAAGACTAAAGGAAAAGCTGGTTACAGAACATCCCTATTCGACAGTTATTTAAGTGGAAACGTTTTCTCACTTGATGATGTATGCTAATGTTATCACAAAATAGAAAGCAGTAAAAACTGGGAGAGAAATTGGGGGAGGGGGCAAAACAAGCTGCAAGTGAAAAGGAGATCTTTAAATCAACTTTTAAAATATTTCTTGAACTGCTGCTCGGTAATAAAAAGTATTGATTATATAGATCATATATTCTATTTCATTCTTGACAGCCCAAAATCTACCTCAAATTTTTCAGACAAATGATCTAAGTTTAGACGTCAGTTAAGTACTGAGTTAGTTGAGCACTATTCACAGAATTTCCCACATATGAAAAAAATAAACAACAGATACCAAGCAACTACAATACATTCCCCACCACAGCCACAAACACAGACATGAGAATGTATTTTGACAATTCCCTCTAAAATAGGCTTGTTTCTTTTAAAAAGTGGGGTATAATGTCAAGGACATAACCCAAATGTTCAGGTTTTTAGGGAATTTCTGAGTAGCATTTTAGGACAATTAAGGACAAAATCTTTGAAAGAAAGGGGATTCAAAGTCAAAAGTTATCATCCATTCCATTCTCATGTTGCTCACGTAAGGAAATTTTGATAAACTCAACTCCATCTAAGTTATATTGTTTTCCATGGTCGAAGAAAAATTTTAAAATTAGAAATCCTAAATGTACTTGAATACTTGATAAATTGACATTAAGAACGTTTAACAAGCTAACATGAATGTGGACCGCAATAAAACAAACTCAAAAATGATTTTTGAGATGTCGAAAAATAACAGTGACATGACTGATACATAGAGCGATGCAGACAGACAGACTAACAGACAGACAGCCAGGACATCTCAAGAACCAAATGGTTCCTGGGCATCCAGTTTTCGCAGGCTGCTAAATAATCACCCCTCTTGCTTCATACGAAATATTAGAAAAAACCTTAGAGCCATTTTTTGTGAAAGTCAGAAAAAGTGTCATTTTTGCTTATTTCAGTTGTGACAGACAGACAAACAAGCATGAATATATAGGACCTCAAAGGCAATCAGAAAAATGCTAAAATTGTGTTTGCTATTTTAGGACATTAAGCACATTTCACTAAATTCTAGTGCAAAATCTTGAAGTTTTGAGATTCCTCAGGACATTACAGGTTTTATGACAGGTTATACAGGGTATCTAGTATAATTTTTGAGCACATTTTCAAGGTATTCAGTCAAATAGAAATACCATTATAGACCATTATGGTTATATTAATAATTAAATAATTAATAAGTGCGGCAGGTGCAATTTTCATATATCAAAAAACAAATTTAGAAAAATGTGCATTAAATAAAAATTATGGGAACTATGAAAATGACAAGGTTTTAAAGTTTTGAAGGTTAAATTGAAAAAAAAATAAGCATTTTCGAGGTTTTCAAGTTCACCATGTCTGTTTTCATGGTTTTCAAGGTTTTCAAGGTTTTCAAGGTTTTCAAGGTCCACTAGACACTGTGCTATAGAGTAGATTATTACATTTTGAAAAATAAAATTGGAAACAAAAACATTTTTTGCCAATAAAATACCTGAAGTACAAGATTACATGGTTATTCAAATGATTTGTATGTATTTTTGTATTTATCAGGGGTATTTACAACCACTTTTGATTAAGCCTGTTTAAGATTAAGTTTTTGGTGATAAAAGTATGCTAATCATACATACTTAAAAAGAAGAAACCTTTTACTAACAGCAACTACAGAGGAACTATTTTTACTGTCAACTGTATTTTTCACTTACAAAAATTAATATCTATTTACATCAACAGTAATTAATAAATATAATATAAAACAATATCATTATGAAAATTATAAACATTGAATGAAATATAAAAACAGTTAAATTCTCTCTGATCAGGAAATTAGTTATTTTCTCAACAGTTTTACATTTTTCCATGTGATGAGTAAGCTTGCTTGATTCAGCAATTAATGATAATGATTTTTGTAAATGAATCTATGGGCAATTAAAAACATGAAGATAGATGCTAAATGTTTTGGTTAAAATCATGAGGGAAAAGAAAATATAACAAGCGGGACTGATGCAGGGGCGTACCGAGGCACATTTATGACAGTTACCCACTCTTAGATATTAAGCTCCTACCGCCTCCCCCTGGATTCGCCCCTGCAACAGGGGTCTGGCCTTATTACACGAAAGAAAAAAACAAAACAAAACAAAACAAAATACGATAAGAGAGAAATAATTCAAATTTGTTATCGGCGGTGTGGTAAATAAACACCACCGAACACTTTCTATGATTTAAATTTAAACAAATGTCACTAGCTGATATTCATTAGTCTCCCGTAGAATAATTGTCGGGTCCGGTTCAACCGGTTCCACCAAAACCATGTTTCCTAAAGCAATAAAATATGTTCAAAATCTACAGATTATAAGGATATTTGACAACTGAAAAAAGTAAACAATTCAAACAATTAGTTGAGTTTTCTTGACAATGTCATGAATAAAAAACAGAACCTTTTTTCTAAACAACCATGAAACAAAAATTTCACCATTATTCATAAAGGATATAAAACTATTAACATTATAATGATTTATCCTTTGTCAATTGTTTTAAGACATTCCTAGTTATTCCACCTAACATATATGTTGGAAGATCATTCTTAAATAATATATAAATTTCATTATGTTTTGTTTGTAATGCATAACACTTATACTTATCAGTACATTTATATGTTTCTTTGCCATCATGTAATACAGGGTTCTCAGAGTCTTTATTTTTACGAAATACAGTGTTGCTAACAGTCTTGTAAAACGTGGCCAAAGAGGTCAATCTTTTCGCTGAATCAGTTAAAAAAACTTGATCATTTCCTGTCATGGGACCATGTGGAAATACTGATGATAACGTTTTACGATCTGATAAATTAATAAGTATAAAACCAAGTAAATTAGTGTCAAGTTTTATATCTGTTGGTAAACAACGTGGATATAAACGTGAACAAGATCGCAATGTTTGTGTGACTGGAACCCAGTACTTTTTAACATATTTATGAAGTATTGTTTGAAGAGAAGGATTTGGTCCACATATCAACACAACATGGACATTTTCGATAAGAGTAATAGCAATTAAACGATGCGGTACAGTTGGACTGCCATGCGGTAGAAAAATTGGAATATCAACTGATGTTGCATTTGCTGCAACAGACGATAACAAATGCAATACAAGTGTTGTTTCAATAGGTGCTAAATGCCAAAATTTATCTGTACCAACAGCGACTTTCCAATTGAATGTAAGACAACTAAATTCACTTTGACATTCTTCAGCAAAAGAGTTTATATAATTCTGTAAGATACCTGGTTCATCTACTTGTATTGTATCAGTCAGATGTGTAATGTTGCTAACTAAATGATGACTATTTAAGAACCCAGTTATTAAAGGAAAACATAATTTCATCTTCTTTTTTAGTTTTTCGATATTTGTGATTTTACTAAATTCATGAGCACCCAGTATCATAACCAAGCATTTATAGAGTGAATCTAATTGATTCACTAAATAAAGATGGACAGTTATCTCAAAATTAACGATAATAAGTTTAATGCTTCCATATTCCTTCCAATATATCTTTGCACCTTCAGCAGTTGTTGAACCTAGTTCGATGTGATTACCTTTAGCAAACATATGTATAGCGTTCAATGAACCCATAACTGGGAATGATAATGTTGGTAGCTGACCTTCAGCAATTGAAAACAATGGTATGCCATCTAATGTCATACAAATAATGTAATAATGAGGAGAAGTGTCACCATGAAGATGCCAATTGGCCATTACCATGGTCACTGGTGTTGTATTGTAATTATCAAGATGGTGTCATTTAAATAATATTAAATTACCCTAAAATAACAAATTTATTTAATTATGGCTTCATATTTTCTATGTGTACTTTTCTTTGATCGTATTGTTTAATGTTTGTATTTTTTTTATTCAATAAATAAAAAAATATATATATAAAGTCATCATAACTTTTAAATTTTAAAACATTACATGACATCAAGTGTTTTGAAGCAGTATTGCAAAGTTAAATCAGAGGTTTCTTGTACGAGTTCCAGTCGTATTGAGCTAACAAGAACAAGAATATCACAGTTCTAAGGTTAAGTAGGGCTTCTAAGTGAAGTCTAACATTGTTAAATTTTTGAAAAGACATCACAGAAAGTTTGCTTAAAATGAGCCCAAAACCACCACATTTTCAGAACCAAAACCATAGGTTGGATTTGTCAATATATTTTCTTTCTTCCATATCCTTCATTCAATGACAGTAGGCTCAGCCAAAACAAAAAAAAAGAAATGAACTGTTCTGATTCAGACAAAATTTGAATAAAATTTTTCTTCTTTGTAGAATAGAAACCTAGCTGAAAAGTCTAACTGTCAGAGATCAGAGATCATATTCTATGATTTCACTAATTAGCTAAACATTGCATATGTTTTTTGCAAAAACTTGATCCACCAAAACCTTTGGTCTAAAAACTTATTCTCAGATTTGTATTTGTAATGTTCGAGACTTAAAAAATGTTCTTAATTGTCTTGTCAAGTTTTTACAGAGAAAAATTATTCCAAATTTAGAGCAAATTAAATCAAATATTCTCATTCTTTCCTTGTTTATATAAATAGCCAGATTGATTTTTCCTGATCAAAAAGGATTTTCACAATATATAGGATGGACAGGATCAAATTTCTGGCGTGAATACATTTGGCAAACATAACAAAATTGATTCCTATCATTAAGAGACTGGAATTTTTACTCTGGCAACCCCATGCTTAAAAAAGAGTCATTCCTTGCATGGTTATACCCAGGCACTACATACATTTTGCATTTGGCAAATAATTAAAGAAACTTTTTTTAGTTCTCTACCCTCTTTATTTTGCGATCTTTAAAACAATTTTGGTAGAATGAAAAAGAAAAAAGAAACAAAGGAATCAAATACTTTATTCTTTTCAAAACAAAACATAGCCAATCTACAATTATAAAAAAGACTTACAATCATAAAAGACTACATTTTTTTCACAAAAATGAAGACAACATACAGTTAGATTTGTCTTAAAATTCTAGAAGATTCTTTTAACATGTAAGGCTTTATAATATATTATACAAAAACACCAACAAAAAAAATCATACTATAGCATACGACAGAAGATATGTGATGAATAAGAAATGAAGGAAAGATTTGATATTAAACACATTGCAGGTTTATTTATATTTTTGAAGTTAAATTCACAATGTACCATTAGGCATTTTATTGATAAAAATCTTAGTGTTAAGATATGTTTACAGATCAGCATATACAATTCTTTAGTGGGAATCACTCATTTTTCATAAAATCGTGGTGAAAATTAGATATTTAACAGAAACTTATTTATTTCTTCAAGTTTAACCTTCTTTCTCCAATGTCATATTCATTTTTAACCTGGGAGGAGGGAAATCTAGACGAAAGGAAAACTTTTGCTTTGTTGTAAATAGGCGCATACTTTTGCTGCAAGTTTATGTTCTATTTATAGGAACAAAGTCATTCACTGGGATGGAAATTAAGTGTTGGATAGTGCCTTGTTAAATTTTGAAATTCTGTGTGAAGAAAAATCCAAGCAAAAATAAAATAATGTTTTCAAAACTAAGTGATTCACTGAATGAGAATTTCGGGTTCTTAGTCGCTGGTCAAATATTTAAAAGTAAGCGCTTGAGCTTTGTATAAAAATATGATACGTTTTCTTTACACAAAAAGTGACCAAAAGTCCCTGTTGCCTCAATTTGAAGGTATCTGTTTTGATTTCATCTTTCCCAGAAATTCTCTCGTAAGTATCCCAGATCTTAGAATCAACTTTTTTATTAACATCAAATTATTTGCACGTGTGGCATTGCTAATGGAGCTACTAAACGTTAGTATTGTGATAATAAAACCGATTAAGATTATGTAATAATTCAAAATAAAAGCAATAGACAGTAAACGGAAATTGGCATTGAATCCTCTTAGCAACCGTGTGACGTAAGTAACTACTAAAACACGTGAATTGGATTTGACGAGAGTAATGCACATGTTGATTGTTGAACTGCCAATATGTCTTTGGATGTCTTTTATCTTTATAATCCTATTGCCAGTGATTACTTGTTCATTGTACTATCATAATCTGTTTGATTTGTGATGATAATAAACCGGTCAGGAAATAAATGAGATTTATTTATGAAACAAATTCGTCATCTTGAGTCATCTTATTGTCTGTTAAAAAAATATATTTATGGAAAATATCTATTGTCATCGCTTTATTTACTGGGGTAGGCGACTAGCAAGAATACGAATTATTTACCCTTGTAGTAATACTTTTTTTTGTTATCAGGTAATAGTAGACCCAAGGTGGACCCATAGAACCCAGATTTTCTATTTCTTTCTGAATATAATGCTGTTTTGATAAGTTCATTTTTAAATGTTTTATCAAAACTTAAAATTTAGTGAAATTGTTTAGTCAAACAATTAAAATCTTGATGGTGTAATATTTAACCAATCAGTTGTCTAAATTTTAGAAAATTCTTTGAGATGACCCCTTAAATACCTTCAATTATGGTTTACATTTAGGTCTGTTAACATCTATAAATCTGTCCTTGGCTATTTTAGATTATGCAAGGTTCTGTGATTGAGTCCTTTGTAGCCGGCTTATTTGTTGACTTTTTTTTATTGATGATTCAGAATCAGTACATGTTCTCTGGAATGTTCTTTTTGAAATTGTTGTCATGTACAAGATTTTATGGGGCCTCTGTGAAACTGATCTTTATCTCAAATATTTATGTTACATCACTGACTTCAGAAATATTTGAACGACCAACAATTTGATCCATAAGTTGTCATTCGAGTCATAGAAAAATAATAAAGTCAGTAATTTTTATAATCTACAGACCAGTAATTCAAAATCTTAACTGTCGTCTGGATAGGGGAAGGAGGCAATCTTGTTTACGCGACCTTATTATGAACTTATGAGAACAGAAAGGTAAAATAAATGAAGATATCTCAATATTAGTTATCACAACTGAATGCTGCTGATGAGAAATAATTGATTTGTTGGTATAGAAATGTAATATTTGAAATCTTCATGATGAAGTTCTCAACTAATCATATGATAAGGCAAATTGTCCATAAGCATTTTGCCTGTACCTAAGTCAACTGCCATCGTCAACGTTGTGCCTTCAATCTAAATCAATTGTACTTCTTGAGAGTTCAGTTCATGTTTCCTTTGAGATTATCATTCATGTAGAGATTTTAGTCCATACCTTTCATTGAAAGGCTGGACTAAAATTGCTGGGATGTGTTAATCGTCATGGGAAATATTTCTGGAATTCCAAATGTTGCTGAACAGATATATATCTACTCGTAGCAACATCTAAATTCGTGTACTTATTACGTTAAAAAAAATTTTCCAACCTCTAATGCCTGTCTAACTTTTTTGTCTGCTCAAATGTCGAGTATCTATTGATTTGCGATTTCTCTCTTGATTATTTATGTCAAGTTTATTTTTAGTTTTCGTTTCCTGGCCATAAATGTTTGTGTACAGAATTAGAATGTAACAAGTTCAGCCTCTTCATCCGTTCTCATTTGATCGGTTAGATAACTTGAGATGTGATATATTTATAGCATTTAAAAGTATATACAGGAGGCTTACGCGATTTCTTTACAGAATTAGTTTCTTCTTATTTGGTTTGTTGAACGTTAATCCTTTAAACATGAAATGTTTGACGGTTGTGGTAGACATTTAAGAATTAAACTAACTTTTTTTTTTAAAGATGCTAAGGTTGTTTAATTTTTTTGATACCATGTTTTTAGTTTGGTTAAATGAATGAAACAAGAGCATATACCGAGTGTCCTAAAAAAAGTATATAAGGCCAAGCTAAGTTGATCTTGAGATTTGCGTCACAAGGAAGAAAAGTTCAATGCGCTATGCGTTTTATCAGTAGTTTTTATACCAATGCGCGCTCTGTTTTATTTAAAATTACTTAAATTGCTTAACCCTTTCTGTGCCGTGCCGCGGGGTAGGGCAGATTACCCAAATTGAAAAGTGTATATGACGACTGTAGCTTTACGTACGTATTTGTCACCTGAATGTCAAATCAATTTCTTAGCTGAAAAATTTTGCAGCAAAAATGTGCCCTTTTCAAAAAGGTCCAGACAGGAAAGGGTTGATGTCCCTACTCCAGCAATAAATCTCTATTTTAACATTTCGTTAGTGATGGTGATGGCAAATGTAAGCTGATATATTTTTTATTGTCGTATATCGCAGCGAAATAGCGCAATTTGATTGGTTGATTATCTGTGCGTGACATTTGTAATGTTATAGCCTACTATGTAACATTAAAAAAAATGTTACACACAACAAAGATGTTACACAGTACAAAAAACTAATAGTTAAGTAGATAAAAAAAAGTATTGT
>JAUKPT010000722.1:0-18105 GCA_032273505.1 Nanomia bijuga
ATGCTAATGCTAATGCTAATGCTAATGCTAATGCTAATGCTAATGCTAATGCTAATGCTAATGCTAATGCTAATACTAATGCTAATGCTAATGCTAATGCTAATGCTAATGCTAATTGCTAATGCTAATGCTAATACTAATTGCTAATGCTAATGCTAATGCTAATTGCTAATGCTAATGCTAATGCTAATGTTAATGCCAGCCAATGCCAATGCCAATGGTAAAACGAGCATTTAAAATATGTCAAAAGAATTAAGTTAAGCTAGGTAAGATGAATTTGCTGTTACTCGATTACTTTATATATTACTTGATCATTTAATATATTCTGAAATAAGGGATTTCTTGTTGGTTTTTCAATAAAATAAAGTGCTGATGCTGATGCTGATGATGATGCTAATGCTAAGCTAGGCTAGGTAAGATGAATTTGCTGTTACTCGATTATTAATTTTAAAAAGGTAAAAGATGAAGGGAGTTCAGCCGCACGATGCTATGACAAATTAGATTCTCATATTAATTTGAATTCTCCTTTAAATGTTTGACAAATAATATGATTATCTAATGAGGATGACGTCAACAATTCTAAACATGTGTATTTCAAAAATCTCCATGCTAGAATTTATTGAACTAGGTACAAAAGATCATACTAGTAGAAACTTGCTTACCGTCATAATCCACTTCGTCAATCATATCTTGAAGTTCTGCATCTGTTGGGTTTTGTCCCAGACTCCTCATAACGGTTCCCAATTCGCTTGTCGTGATGCATTCATCACCATTACGATCAAACAACTTAAATGCTTCTTTATATTCTAAGGAAAAGAATAGAGATCAGCAGAGAGGCAAAGTTATGTTTTTGGTTGTAGGTTTTCCAGAGGTGGTAAGCCTTGACTACTCATAATTAAAGTACATTTCAAACTTCTTGACACATATTCTAGGTTTTTTCATAACTCCACCATTTTTCAACCAATTACCTTCATTTTTGGTCAGGTAAGAGCTATAGTAAAGTACTATGGTATCGTGAAAAATTAATTTGAAAAAAAATGAAAGGAAGTAGGGAAAAAATGATGTTAACTTGATGTTAACTAGCCTTCAATACTTCAGAGTAGCATTGATTTTTTTTTGACGCAACCGGGTATTGAACTCAGATCACACGGTATCTAGTAATGATAGGTGTGATACTTAACCGCTCGGCCATTCATCCGCGAAGCTCAATACATCCTTATGTAAAATATTAATCTTGTCCCTTCAATCCCTTAATTTAAAGATTGTTGAATTAAATTTTTCTTCTTTTAAAGATAAATGAAGAACCAAAAATGATAGAGATCTAAAATTTTGAAACAAGATACGTTTCCTTACGATATCTACATCCCTGGAAAATTGAATGGAAATATTTTATTTTCTCACCATGTTTCAACTAAAGTGTCGTTGTTTCCTCCAATCCTTAATTAACTGACTTATGAATAACCAAAATGTGTACTAACTGATCCGAGGGGTAAATCACTCTCTTCAAAAGTCTACGAGAGTTATGTTTAAACAGTAGAATTTTGAATGGGATTTCTAGAGATACAATAGGAATTTGAGTCAAGGTGTACGAGAGTTTTCAACAGTGATTTACCCTTCGAACTGATTACGTGTCAAAAGTATCGAGTTTAGGGCCTAATTAAAACCCCATATTTTATAAATCTGTCGGTGACTTATTAGGCCGTATCATTTTACGAATGGTTGTATTTCAATCGATACCTCGGTGTCCATACAAGGTGTAATCATACTTATGCTCATGACGTATAGTTTTATCAAAAAGTTGGAAAATAAAATCAATTCAAATTCAAATTTTTTGCTTTCCTTTTTGCTTTTACTCAGAGCAGGGTGTTACTAAGTGACCAATATCTGGTCATTGACCCCAGGAAGGATCGTTATTTCGAATCGATACGGATTCAGCATACTTGAAATCCTGGTTCCCGCTGATTTCTTCATTTATGTTTTAATTTTTCTTCTTTATTAACTTTCTTCTCAAAATTTCCTCTATTATTTGCCAAAACCCCGAATGAAAACAGTCATGTGAACCCAGGGATATTGACACTGTCGCTTCAACTGCCAACAGAACTGAAATAGACGATAGTAGAGTTGATGTACGTTCCCATGAGATATTATTCCCATGTGATTATAAAATTACCAATTAGATGACCGATTAAAACTGTTATCGACACAGCTCAATGCTGACAGTATCAATTTCAAGTTAATTTGACTTGTTTCAAGAGTCGGCCAAGTCGGCAAGTCGGTCAAATTGGTGCATAATGATCTAGTCTTTACAATACGCGGCTGAATAAATAGGTAAATTACAACATAAACGTTTTGATTTGCTACACGTGCTTACAAAAAAAAATGTTCAAGTCGGTCAAGTCGGAATGTCGGCACGTCGGTAAAATTGGTGCATCATAATGTTTTAGTCCTCTTAATACACGCCTGGACAATATAAACGTTTTGATTGGCTACACGTGCTTAAAAAAAGAAATAATCAATAAACTAAAGGGGGGAGGATGAATAAAAAATATGTCATTGAAACGCTTCGAGTATATAAAAGCGCTTTGTGTTAATGATATAAGAAATTGTTTCTTTCAAAATTGCTTTATTTGTTTCGTAGTTAAAGGTTTTGCTTCCAAAAAGAAGAATTGTAGTCTGAAGATCTAAGGTAGTGTAGAAACATCAGAATTAATAAGCTGCAAAATCGAACCGAGAAAGATTTGGCGATGATTTGAATAAGGAGGACAGCGCAAAAGGAAAAAGAGAAGTCATTCTACTTCTATATGACAAATACAAATGGGACTAGCACAATTAAAATTATGGCGATAACGGTGTGCACGCAGATCGGAGAACTCTACCCGGAGCATAGTAATTAGCTTCATGGAATGTATCGGTAATTGAGTATGATGAATTAGTAATGAGGTGGATGAGAGTTAAAAGCTTCCGTTTCAATTTAATTTCATGACTTAGTTTCTCCCATTCGGATATGCAATATGGATAAAAGCTGTTTAAATAACGGGAAGTACGGTAACTGGTATAAGGAAACTCATTCGGATGACGGAAGTTATATCTTATGTTGCGAGGTTGATGGGTGTACGATCTTAGATAACTGGGTGTCTGTTCATTCATAATTTTGTAGAAAAGAATACGAAACCATCTTCGATCTGATAATGATTCCCATCCGAATTCATCATACAATTTTAACCGAGATGTTCCTTTCCAACATCCAGTTATGGCAAGAGCAGCTTTATATTGCACTTGTTCAATGAGATTCATTAAGTTAAGACGTGAATTGTGAAATATCACGTCACCATAATCCAGGTGAGGCCGAACATACATTTTGTAACACAAATTTAAAATGTCTTTAGACACATATTTAGAAAGATATTTAATAATGGAAATACCCTTTGATGCCTTATAAATTTGCTCTTTAATATGAGGTGCAAAGGATAGCTTATCATCTAAAATTAGGCCTAAGTGTTTTGTACAGTCCTTTTGAGCTACAGGAATAGTATTGAATGATAATACAGGGTGCTTAACTTTATGTTTTTTTGTGGAAAAAACAATTTCAATTGCTACATTGCTTGTTTACTTATGTCAGGATGTTTCTAAGGTCATTTAAAAAGTATTATGAGATACATTAACATCAACAACACAAGTAAAAAATAGAAGAATCATCAGCAAATAATTTCATATTTGAACTGATTTCATCTGTGAGATCGTTAATATATAATAAACTGGAGTTTTGATTCAAGGTGCACTGTTTGGCAAAATAGTCATTAAAAATGTCGCATTTTTTTTTGAAAATTTGAAATAATTTCACCATTTTCGATTAAAAGGGGGATATTAAAAAAGTTTTTTCTTTGTTAGAAGGCGTTTAAAGGTGTTCCAAAAGGTTTTGGAACCTTTGCTAATATTGCCAAGATCCGTTCCTCTTTGATGAGCCGTTGAGATTCAATTTGAGTTGCTTTTACCGATGCTTTTCCCTCCTTGGGTTTCCCTATCAAGACCCACTTTCGATACGACCTGTGATTTTTTCTAATTGCAGCCTTAACGTTGGAAGTTATCCATGGACTGTCTTTGTCATGGCACATCACAAATCTGTTAGGAGTATTCTTATAGACAATACAGAGAAAAATATCCTGAAAGTGAAGTCACTTTCATCAATACTTTTGCCAGAAAACAACATGTCCCAGTCGATTACAGCAATTTCGTTGCATATGTTTGCTGAGTTAGCTTTCTCATAGTCCCATATTCTTCTTTTGTAGGGAGGGGGACACGGGACACTGAAACTTAATTTACCATGAATAATCATGTGTTTAGATAGAGTAACAGGATGAAACAAAACTTCCACATGGGTGAAGGCATATTTTATATTTGTAAATATAAGATTAATGCACGATTGCGATCCATCATCACGGATGTGCGTTGGCTCGGAAATTGTACTTCAAGAATATGAGAAATACCTAACTCGCACAAGCGTTTTCCTTCGCTAGTGTCAGTCTTCATCTCAGAAGAAACTAGACCAGGCATTGAAATCGCTAGTTAAAATGATACCTAGAGGGTTTTCGTTCTCAATTAGATCCAAAATGGTGTTTGTGGTAAAATATATATCTGTTTCATCATTAGGGCAATTTTGATTCCTATAAGAGAGAAGGAAAAAAAATATTTTTATTTTGTTGGCAAATTTCGACGACTATAGTCTCTTTTAGGACCATTTTGTTTATCAGCCCGGAAAGGTTCGGGTGCAAAACCATAAATAACAATATTTTTATTTGGTATTGAATCATTCAGAGAGGATTCGCAAATGGCAAATAAATCGAAATTATGCACTGTTTGGAGACTTTCGATCACTGGTATTCGTGAATATTCACGCGCTGGTAAGCTGTCTAAGTTGCATGTATCAAACGAGAGAGATTTTTTTATCTCAGATCGGGGAACTGGGTTCAATTCAATACAGCCAAATGTTACAAGAAGCATGCTGGCAAGAAGCAAATGAAAATTAAGGTTATTGAGAAATCCTATATAAGCATCTAATATATAGCAAAAACACTTAAAAAAAATTAATTTGTTGTGCAAATAACTTACCATATTCTATGATAAAAAGGAAATAGCAAAAAACAGGGACAATAATAGTATTAAGAACGTTGCAAAAAAGAATAATAAAGTAGCAGTATAAGTAAAGAGTATAATAAGATTGACTGTAAGTTTAATGGGTAGAAAATTTCTGATAGTTCGAAAGAATTCAGTCAAAGTTCGAAAAGTCTATTCTGATTTTACTTCTTTACCAAAAGACACTATTTTGGTTGAGTTGAAACAACCAATGCGCTGCCTCCACATAGCAACACTAACCGACATCAAATTGAGACCTCGGTCGATTTCATACAAAATATTTAAATATATCGATCTTATAAGAACACAAACAGTATTTTTTTTATCCTTAGGAAGTAATAAAATAGATTATTGAAATTAATTTCCCGTGGTTGCAAGACGGGCTGTCAGAAAATCTCATTTTGTAGCTTTGAATGCACAGCTTTGTGTAGTGGGTGCAATGGAGCTACTTTTTGTAAAGTTAACAGTAGAAAATGATTGATCAACGTTTTTATTAGGTTTTAGTTTAAGAAAGATAAAGAAGAAATATAATTTTATCTTGTACTTTTGTCTTTGCCATTTACTCATCAAGGACCGTTCACAAAACATATATATATATATACCTATATATTCCGATATATTTTTTTTAAGTTTCTGTTGTCAGGATTTTTGCTGCTGTGACTTTTTAAGGTCTGTATAGCATACTTAATATGTTTGCCAAATTTCAAGAGTTACTTACAAAAAGAACTTTCATGGCACATTCCAACCGAGCTTATAGGCATCTGAAACAAAATGATTGTGAAAATCGTGCTTAATGTCCAATTAAACTGCTATTTTTACTCTTAAATCCACGCTGTTTTCAGTTTTGCATGCGAGGTAGAATTCTGCTTGGAAACGATCTGGGGGACCTTTAATAGTTTCCATCATTAGTGTATTTAAGCAGTATCGTGTCAAAGCTTCCAGGATAACATTCGTCGTCATCCATAATCAAATGTACAAATCTGAACAAGTATTTTGTTATCAAATATAACAATAACAAAGTCGAATTAATAGTTCGTACTTAGATGTTTTCTCAAAGTAAGTGAATAAATAATTTTTGTTGTGTTCGGTTTTCCATCCCCTTTACTAAAATGAGGAGCATGTGCAGGATAGCAGAAAATTTAACCATATTTAGCAAAAACCTGAATCCTTTACTGGGGTATAGTGGGGTTGTGGGAGGTGGGATAATACTTTACCTACATGCCATATATATTCAATTTTTTCTTTTGACCTCAGTTTCAGGTTTCATGTTTAGGTAAACTATCTTCAAATATGTCCTAATTGGCAAATGTGAACTTACGTTTCAATTCCATTTAAGGGGAACTCCCAAAAAATAATCGTCTCTTATTGTTGTGACTCTGATTAATGTCCTCATTGATACGAACCAAACTAGAAAAAACGCATCAAAAAATATTGATTTTAAAACCTACTTTTTTGAATTCCTCATTCATTTTTACACAAGAAAAATTACATCTGTCATACACTGAAACAAATATAAAAATCTAGTTGATGATTTTATCAACATAGGTCAAGCATAAAAAATTGATTAAAAAAAGTGATTATTTGTCCCAGGTGACGTCATCAGGGGCAACACTCTCCTTCATAAGCAAATTTGCATTTTTAGAACCATGCAACTTTGACAAGTCATAACTCAGCCAAAAATCATTATTTTTTGATGCGTTATTTTTTGTTTGGTTAGTATCAATGAGGACATTAATGTGACCTACAAGAAGAAGAGACGATTAATTTCTGTGAGTTCCCATTTAACGCAACTGGTTTGATTTCTGATCGAAGCCATCTTTACCATTTGCAATTACGCTACCATTTCGTTGTCGTTTAGTCTATGATTACTAATTATTTTCATTTTTCTTTTCCTTGAATAAATACCTAATATCTAGCCAATCAAAAGTCTTTGTTATTTATAATATTTTCCTGCCGCTGGTACTTCACTACCACCTTTAATTTTTCATCCTTACTTGCTTTTTCTCATCGTTTGTGTGTAAGATTCACATGAATTACACTCTCAGTTTGCAGTAAGTCTTTCCTTGGATGCTCTTTTTACAGCTTATATTTGAAATGATAATTTTCTATAAGTAACATTTTTTCTTTTTATATATATATTTTTTTTTACATCAATGTTCACTCTTTTTGTTTTAGATGGTTTTTGTAATGAGTTAGTTAGTTAGTTTGTTTATAGAATGATCCAAGATGATACAATACAATAAAAATTAAAAATAGAAAATAGAAAAATTACATTTATTGAAAAGTCTCTCTGGTATCAGTGTTCTTTATGCTCACATAAGAGAATATCTTAGTCAATGCAGATAAATCAAAAGAGCAATACGATCAATTCTTGTCAAAGGAAGTCAAGAGAAATAATACAGAATTTTAATCCTTTGATTTCAAGAAAACGAGACTTGATGAATTTTTGAAAGTTTATACGAACAGTGGTAACACTTATCCAGAAATGTGGAATGTTTTTATACTCATTTTTACTTTATCTCATGGCCAAAGTTCGGTTGAATGAGGCTTCAGTATCAACAAAGATTCTCTAAAGGCCAACTTATACGAAACGACACTGGTTGCTTAACGATCTTGTTACAATGAATTGCTTTCAACTGGAAATCTAGTTAAGTCCTTTCATATATGCAAGGAACTCATCACTTCATGCAAATAAGCGTCAAGGAGATACAAAGATGAACTAGAGCAAAAGAAGGAAAGTGCTGCTAATTCTGAAGTGGGAAGAAAAAGGAAACAACTGAGTGATGAAATATTGACTGTGAAGAAAGCTAAATTGGATGAAGAGAACTTAGTTAAAAATCTTCTAGAAGAGGGCGATTCTCTCTTTAAACAAGCAGCTGTGAAAGGAGTATCTTTCGAAAATATGCGCTTACTAGTTGTAAAGGGTCAATCTGCTCTGAAGAAAAAGAAGGTTGTTGATGATTTGGCTTCAACACTGAAGAAGATGGAGGAAGATCTGAAAAAAAAAATTAGTTAATATTTGAAAAGAAGAATGTTTTATTTAGTCTTGTTCTCCTTTTAATTATGATGTAATTTATGCCAGTATGCCTTAGGCATGAGTTTTTAGATTTAATTGAGTACAAAAATAGTGTGACATTTTTTACATCAAAATACATAAGAAGTATAAGAAGTTTTTTCAACTCAACCAATTTTATAAAAAATATATTTTTTAATTTATACTGAAAGTTAGAAAATATTATAATGAAGATAGTCAAAATAACTGTCAGGTTTAAACTGGCCATAACTCATGAGATTTGGTAAAATTACTGTATTATTGTAAGTAAGTCATATTTTTAGTCTCTTTTACTCCTTACAGGTTATAGTGAGTCACTGAGTTAAAAAGGCCATCCAGCTGATATTTATTTATTTATTTACTATTTCCATAAAGCATATTCATACCAACTATATAAAAAAAAAAAAAATGAGATAAAATCATTTATTCTAGTAAATTTATGGTTATCTGTAAAAAAAATCGTCGCCTTAGTGCCATATTGTGCTAACTGACATTTTTAAAAGAATTGAGATTTTTATTTGATTCGATTCGTCATGGTCTCTAGATTCAATTTTTGTTCAGAGCTACTTTGTGCTAACTACAAAATCAACGTTCGATCATTCTAAAATGTTCTAACTACAAAGAAACATCAGTTAGCAAAAAACTTCAAACGCATTTTTCTCAACTTTGCAAAAAAAGCAGTTAGCACAATTGTGATATATTGATATGGAACTAAAGCGACGAAATGTTGATTTGTTCTTGCATAGTTAATTTTTGTCTCTCGCCCAGTTCTTACAAAATCGACCCTGAAAAATGTCACATTTTCTATCTATATTATTGTGCTTGATCAATTGTTCACCAGGGTTGTAAATTGTTACAGATTAGTGTATTAATAAGTGATGCTTTCTACTATTGAGTTCTTCTTTAATCTTCTCACCAAACTTAATTCCCTTGTGAACTGAATTCCCTGAATTCCCTAACTATTGTTAGTCTTTATTCAGTCGGTCAATAAATTAATCTTTCAGTCATCATTTAGTAAATCCTGCCTTGCATGTAAGTATGCAGGGTTCACAGTTTTCTGATGTTCATTATAAACTTGATATTATCATATTTTTTGGCTCTGATAATCATGATAATCATGATATTCTTCATTTGCCTCTAAAAATATCATAATGTATTTTACTTATACATGTCATTGTTATCATAAAAGTGGTGGACTAATCAGCTGATTTGATTGTGATTAGATTTTGTGTTTAAGCCATTCTAGTAACCTACAATCTCAAAATTTCTCAAACCATGGTGGACTAATAAGGTTAACTATTCTAGTGACCCATAAATTAAAAATTTCTCTAACCATCATTGATTGGTTAGGTTGTGATTATTAGTCATTCTAGTGGCCTGTTATTCCAATGATCAAATTTAGGGCCAGCAATATTAATATTAGCTTACATGTTGTGTTAGTAATTTTTTGCACAACAAGCTTTCAGTTTGCAAAATGTCGACAAATATCATTTTCTAGAGAACCATGATATGGTATATTAACTGACTGATTTCTTTGAACTAATGCATTAATGTAGAATCATTCATGATATTCAGAACTCCCGTGACGGGAAAATTCCCTCAAAAAAACCCTATTTTTAGTCAAAAGATTTCTGGCAAAAAAAATCACTTTTTAGAACCAACTGTGTATTCAAAAATAGTAGTTACCAGTTATGAATGTATTTAAAATGGTTGCAGTTAATATATACAGGACTATAGTTGGAAGATATAGGAGAGCTATTTAGCTCCAGGCACCTGCATTTATTTAAAATATTTATATCTATATTTATATTTTTCATCATTAAGGCTGACAGCCCCAGTCCAATAGGCCACCACGTAACAGCCTATTTGTTTAAGGTTGATCAAATAGACCTTTTATGCTGTTATAAACCTGCTTTTATTGATAAGTTAACTAATTCTTACCCACAGAAGTTGACCGGTATGGACAACGGACTACCCCTTAGCAGGTTACGTGAACACGGTTCACATAATGTTGCTAATCTTTCTCTTAATTCTTCTTCTCAAAGTTCTAGTAATAAAACTAAAACACATTGCACTGCCAAAGCAATATTACCCAAGATCTTTATTTCTACAAATCCATGTTCTAATTCAATCATGTGTTCTACATGCAAAAGAAAATTTAAAGGCAAACGTTGGCGTAATATTCATCTTGGACGCAGTTCCAATTGCAAAAGGAATACTCCCAATTCTTCTTCAACTATTACTACTCCACAAATTGTTAGTAACACCATGAAATCACCCTCTACCTTGCTGAAAGTTTAAACACTAATTGCAGAAATTATTTTGACCCTAAATTTGTCAAACAAAATAATTCCAACTGCAAAATATGTCCTAAACTTATTTTGACTTATTTGTGAGTACATCCACACACAGAATGCATGATTCAGTTATACCAGATTTAGTAGACTCTATAACTTGCAATACTTATGTTATTTATTTAATCACATGTCAAAGATGCAGCTTACAATATGTTGGAGAAACTATTCAACCACTTTCTGGAAGGATATGTCACCATCACTTCCACATTAATCGACCAGCAGCAAATCATTCTTCGCATATCCTTGCCAATCATTTTATCAAGGGACATTGTCAAGGTGCACCTTACAAAGTTAATATCTTAGAAAAGTTACCTGGGAATGGGAGAGGGGATGATAATAAAATTGATACCGCTATGAATCGGATCAGAAAGAAAAAAGAGACTGAGTGGATGCTTAAACTTCGTACAGTTCATCCTTTTGGTCTCAATGATAGGGTTGGAGATGAATATATGGAGGATCGTGACCATGATGTCATATCTTCAAAGTTTCCTTCACTTTGTAAAATTAAAGAACGTAACAAAGTTCGAACTAGAAACATAGTTAATAATACTTTTATTGTTGACAATTTTTTATATATTGTGAATGACTCCATTCACACATCCCTTAGAAATACTATGAATCTTTTTAGAGTGTTGTTATCTCCTTTTAAACGTTCACATTGTCGTCAACTCTATGATACAATTACATTATTTCTTTCCAACAATCATGACACTTATCCCTTTTCCCAATACTTCCTTGCTGCCCTTGATATAATAAAATTTAAAATTGGTACTCCTTAGATAAGAATGAACCATTTCTTTAAACAACATATATATAACGAATGATATTTGTGGTCTAAATGAAAACAATAATAATATAACAATGGGGAATATAATCTACCTCCCCCAAGTCTATTATTGCTCTTAGGCATAAGTGACGAAATAAAAGTATATTGTATAGTTCATGTGTTATTAATAACCGATTGAACCGTCCTTGTTAAAACTTTCCAGGCGTTGGAGCACCAGGGGAACCTTCTTTTTCGGAGGCCCCGGTTGAGAGTTGTCTGGATCTGATCGATCCATTTCGATGGAGAGGTTGGGAGTTGGGGGTCGTAGAGTGTTCTCCGGCTCAGCAGGATTATCACTGTCTATGGCTGGCTGCACGTCATCAGTTGATGATGGTGGACATGCTGGAGAAGGGTATTGCATAGGTTCCGACGGTGGGTTCTTGGTTTCGACATCTACTTGTGTGGAGGGAGTAAGGAGTGGTTTCGACACATATCTTAAATCCTTGAGGATTGTTGTACGGGATGGTTGTGTGATGACAGGGATGAATTTACGTAAGAATTTCCTGTTACGCATGGTAGCTCTCACTGAACCGTCTGCACATACGACATACTGGTCAAATTGTTTTACTTCGACAACAATTCCTGTTTTGTCCCATTTGTTCGTGTGTGGGCCAACCTGGTTTTGAACTCGAACATGATCACTAACCATGAGAGAGGGAAGACGTACTGTACTGTGTGTTCCGACCAACGTTCCGCTGCCTGCATGTGTCGGTTGCGGAGTGCTTCTTCACGGGCGGCTAGAGTGTCACGCCATGTAGGATTGGGTTGGTATCTGCCGGGTAATATGGGGATGAAGTCCTTAATAGGTTGTCCGAAAAAGCACATTGCTGGGGACAGCTTTGTAGTCGGGTCAGGTGTGTTTTGGTATTGCAGCATGGCAATTGGAAATGCATCTACGTCCAATTCACCGTTGGGTCCTGTATTGGACTTCAACATACAGTTTTTACACCAACTTCCGCCCTGCAGCTAGAGTGGGGATAAGCTACAGATGACAGGTGATGGTCCACGCCCCATTTCTTTAAAAATTTGCTCGTTGCCTTTGCTTTATATTCTGGACCTCCATCACTTGCAAGCTCATCTGGGATCCCAAATGTTGCAAAAGTACGACGAAGGGAATTAATGAGCCCAGCAGAACCGTCGGTATCCCAATAAGATAACTGCTTCCTTCGAGGTGAAAGAGATCGGAGCAGATATATTGGAATGGGTACGCTGGTGTAACTGTGGGTCGTGGCGGGGCATTCGTGGCGGGGCATTAGGGTTGCAATTATCGCATTGATCCCTTTCGATCGCAATTGTGGCAGTGATTCCAGGCCAAAAGACTGTCGATTCCGCTCTCGAAGTCTAGGCTGTCACCCCTTGGTGAGCAGAATGAAGGATGTTTATTATGTCTATACGAAGAGATGGTGGGATGACCACGCGATCGTTGTACATGATAACGCCATTGATGCAGTATAAGTCATTGCGAAATTGATGGTATGCCTTTATTGATGAAGGCAGGTCACATCAGGATGAGGGGAAACCTGATTCGATAGTTGCAGCAAGCAGCAGCATGTCCACGTCGCTATCCGTGGCAATTCGTACTTTATCCCATGATCCTGACTGCAATGAGTCGATAGATGCGATCGCACACGCTAGGACGTCACGTTCAATGTCTGGCTGTTGGGAATCGTTACACCTAATACCTGCAAGAAAATTGTGTTTGAGTGATGCCACATCGTTGGGAAGGTCCAAGCAGAGAGGTTCTACGGTTCCAGATGGATGACGGGATAGGCACTCCGCAGCCTTGTGAGTAGCACCAGGGATGTGTTACATTGTGAAACGATAACGTAGCGTTTTCTCTTTCAGGTTGCGATGTCTAGCATTCGGCATATCTAGCGATCGGTCGCCGAAAACACATAGGAGTGGCTTATGGTCCACAGCTATGATAAGGACCTTGCAGCCTTCAACAAAGAATCTGGCTTTGTTCAAGACACACGAGACTGCAAGGGCCTCTCCTTCCATTGGGGCATAGCAGGACTCGGCGGGGTGGGTGAACCGGCTTCCTACTAGAACAATTTTCCATCCAGTAGAGCAGCAGTTGAGCTTTTTCTCTTGGTATTCGCAGTGATTCTGAAAAAGCCAAAAGCTGACACCTTCTTTTAACCAGTAGGTGGCGAGACAGGTGGACCTACTCTTGTCGAAGATTCTGACACCCTCCATTATTTCAGATATGATGACTTCCTTTGATTTTCTGAAGAGCGTATCCATGGATGGTGGCCAGTTGAACGGTGTATTTGGCTGGAGAAGATGACGGAATGGTGCAGTGTGTTTGGCAGCAGAGAAGGCATACGAAACTTGTTGGAGAAGTCCGAACCATGACCGTATATCTGTCATATTTTGAGGGGTAGGGAATTCACGGATCGCATCAAGATATTGCTGACAAGGTCGGACCTCTTCGAGTGTGATCTCAAATACTGCAAATTTGACGTTATCTGCCCCGAAAACAAACTTATCTGGGTTTAGTGTGATCCCATTGCGACCGCAGATGTCTAGCCAGTCAATTGCTTGAAAGAAGCTCTCTTCTAGATCATCTGCCCATAGGCAGGCGTCGTCGATACATTTCGTGTGATTAGGGATATCAATCACAATCTCGTCAAACCTTCGTGTGAAGGCATCACCGGTGGCAATATAAACCTGGAGGCCACGAAGGTATCTGCACCTCCCCCATGGCGTGATGAACGTGGTGTAGTGTCGATCATCAGGGTGTAACGGTATGCTGTGATAACCATTCCAGCAATCAAACACAGTTTTCTTCTTGTTTGGAGGGACAGTACGAGCCTGGTGGTATGGTGACTGTGTGTGATGTGTCTCCCGTGTTGCATGCAGATTGAGCGATTGGAAGTCGACAGTGCGTCTTGGCTTTCCATTTTTCCGGTTGCTGATGATCATGTGGCTACACCATGTGACAGGTTCCCCGATAGGCACGCGTTCTAAGCAACCGAGAAGGACGTCGTTGTCCAGTTGTTGCTTTACAACGTCCTGGAGGTGGAGGGAGACAGGTATCGGTTTATGGTGGGCAACCGGTTCTGCTTCTGGGTCGATCATTAGTCGCATGTACGGACTCTCCATGGTTGGGGATGGAGTGTGCTTACATGTGTTAAAGGTGCTGCCGGCATAATAGTCGAGGAGGTATTCTTCCAGTACTTCTCGGTTCGCATCAATTGCAGGACACGACAGGGCAGTTGGCTTCGGAGGGGGACCACGCTTTCTTGGACAGGCACAGTCTTGAACACTTGACCGAAGATGGCAACCACCATTGGATTTGTGCACTCCACCGACAGTGAGATAATTGCCAGATCGGTACAAGCTTCCCGACTCAGGAAGAGTTTATCGCAATTGTCCGTTACGTATGTAATCTGTTTTGTGGACAACTTTTCCCCAGAAGGTGCGGTGTCCGAAAATGTTATTATGACTGCACCAAGGATATTTATACCGTTGTTGTTGGCAGCATGCATTTGCATGGACACCGGAATTAAGTCCTTCTCCTCCAAACCAAGTCGTTTGATGGATTTAAGTCCAGCTAAGCAGCTTTGGCATCATGTGTCTGCCATAACTGAGATGGGCGATTCAAATGTACGGATCTCGTCTAGTGGTTTGAATCCAAATCTTTTATAATCGTTCGAGTCAACAGATGCGTGTAGCTTGATGAATGGTTAAGGTTTCGAGTTCTGTCTCACCCACTGGTCGTTTAGCTAGATGTATTTGTGGAAGTGAAGAGACTGCGACCATGTCGACCAATGGAGTTGTTGGTGAGTGATCAACATTATCTTCTGTTGGAGTTGCCTTATCGGCGTGCATCGGAGCAACGGCGATACCACAGAACGAGTCGAATGGATGTATTAGTTCTGTGGTACCGATGGCACCGGCACCCGAATCCATTGATCTCCTCTTTGTTCGACAGTTGGCCTCATCGTGGTGTAATCTCCGGCAGAAATTGCAGGTGGTACCGAAAGCTGGGCATCGATTTCTTCGGACATCTTGAAGTGCTCGGCCTCCATGACCGACTTTGCCGCAATATGTGCATGGTGCTTTCATGTCCACGTCTTTCGACTTGTTTGGGTTCGAAAGCGGTTTGGTGTTTTGCTTTTGTCGCCGATATTGGCTGCGAGAACTGTTCACGTACACGTTATTGGCTAGTTTTTAAACAGAACGTTTCCCAGACTCTTTAGCTTCGATGAACTGGAATACGTCTTCGAGAGACATGTTCTGATTCCGGTCCTGCTGAAGGTCAAGTTGGATTTCAGTATCAGCAATACCTCTAATAAGCGCTACCCTGATCATATCGTCCAAATAACTAGCTTTAGTACATCGTTTTGAATATTTTCAGATGTTTGCCTGACCTCGAAGGCATTCACCATATGAACGAATTCGTTCATCGTGGTCTTGGGTCATGTTGAAGAGTTCTAACCTCACCACCATGACATTTTCTTCTCGTACAGCGAGGATTTTAATTGCGTTCAACACAGATTGTTCACTTTGGTTTGCGAGACTACGACCAGCTGTGCGTGTTATGTCCTTCCGAAGATCGTCTTCGCAGCATTCGATGAGCTGTAACACTATGTCACGGCCTGTAATCCCTGTTGCACTTTTGTACTCAGCCCAGCGTGCGTTGAAATAACTCCAATCCTCCGTTGTTCCTGCCGTAGTGATGACTAGACGGCGGAACCGTTCGGTTTTGGCAGTCATATTCGTATTGACAGTTTGTGTTGGAGGATTGGTGGCGGGGGAATGGGCGCCCGATGCGTGTATTGTAAGCATCGTGGCTGCCAGTCCATTGGCGACATCATCAGTGGTGTACGTGCAATCAGGGTACGGGCAGCTGATGATTGGTATTTCGTTGGTGATGATGAGTTATTCCAGTGACCAAGCGAGAGGGACCAATTACCTGATGTCAAAGATCAACTATCATAGATAAGAATGAACCATTTCTTTAAACAACATATATTTAACGAATGATATTTGTGGTCTAAATGAAAACAATAATAATATAACAATGGGGAATATCATCTACCTCTCCCAAGTCGATTATGGCTCTTAGGCATAAGTGACGAAATAAAAGTATATTGTATAGTTAATGTGTTATTAATAACCGATTGAACCGTCCTGCTTAAAACTTTCCAGGCGTCGGAGCGCCAGGGGAACCTTCTTTTTCGGAGGCCCCGGTTGAGAGTCGTCTGGATCTGACCGATCCATTTCGAAGGAGCGGTTGGGAGTTGGTGGTCGTACAGGGTTCTCCGGTTCAGCAGGATTATCGCCGTCTATGGCTGGTTGCACGTCATCAGTTGATAATGGTGGACATGCTGGAGATGGATATTGCGTAGGTTCCGACGGTGGGTTCTTGGTTTCGACATCTACTTGTGGAGGGAGTAAGGAGTGGTTTCGACACATATCTTAAATCCTCGAGGATCGTTGTAACGGGATGGTTGTGTGATGACAGGGATAAATTTACGTAAGAATTTCCTGTTACGCATGGTAGCTCTCCCTGAACCGTCTACACGGACGACATACTGGTTAAATTGGTTTACTTCGACAGCAATTCCTGTTTTGTCTCATTTGTTCGGGTGTGGGCCAACCTGGATTTGAACTCGAACAGGATCACCAATACTGTGTGTTCCGACCAACGTTCCACTGCCTGTATGTGTCGGTTGCGGAGTGCTTCTTCACAGGCGGCCAGAGTGTCTCGCCATGTAGGATGGGGTTGGTATCTGCCGGGTAATATGGGGATGAAGTCCTCAATAGGTCGTCCGAAAATGCACATTGCTGGGGACAGCTTTGTAGTCGGGTCGGATATGTTTCGGTATTGGAGCATGGCAATTTGAAATGCATCTACGTCCAATTCACCGTTGGGTCCTGTATTGGACTTCAACATACGTTTTGCAGTTTTCACACCAATTTCCGTCCTGCAGTTCGAGTGGGGATAAGCTACAGATGACAGGCGATGGTCCACGCCCCATTCCTTTAAAAATTTGCTTATTGCCTTTGCTTTATATTCTGGACCTCCATCACTTGCAAGCTCATCTGGGATCTCAAATCTAGCAAAAGTACGACGAAGGGAATTAATGAGCCCAGCGGAACCGTCGGTAGCCCTTTCAACTATCGGCCAGTTAGAATAACGGTCGACAATGATAAAATAACTGCTTTCTTCGAGGTGAAAAAGATCGGAGCAGATACATTGGAATGGGTACGCTGGTGTAACTGTGGGTCGTGGCGGGGCATTCGGCTGGCTCTTTGCATTACGGTTGCAATCATCGCATTGATTCCTTTTGATCGCATTTGCGACAGTGATTCCTGGCCAGAAGACTGACGATTCCGCTCTCGAAGTCATGGCTGTCACCCCTTAGTGAGCTGAATGGAGGATGTTTATTATGTCCGTACGGAGATATGGTGGTATGACCACGCGATCATTGTACATGATCACGCCATCGATGCAGTATAAGTCATTTCGAAATTGATGGTATGCCTTTATTGATGAGGGCAGGTCACATCGGGATGAGGGGAAACCTGATTCGATAGTTGCAGCAATCAGCAGCATGTCCACGTCGCTATTCGTGGCAATTCTTACTTTATCCCATGATCCTGACTGCAATGAGTCGATGTATGCCATCGTACAGGCTATGCCGTCACGTTCAACGTCTGGCTGTTGGGGATCGTTACACCTAATACCATGGCCACCTCAAGGTAAGGCCCCATAAGTCACCGAC
>JAUKPT010000723.1:0-18102 GCA_032273505.1 Nanomia bijuga
CTTAAATTTTGGTGTATGATTTTTAAAAATCGATTTATCATTTGCTGAGATAAGGCTATTTTTGTGAAAAATCAATATTATTTGGACCTAGTTCCTATTTCACAATCAGGTAATCGACAAAATAGTAAATGGGTATTGAAATTACAACTTGACAGACAAAGATACCTTTCATAATTGTGCTTAGCATACAACTAGCGGCCGAACGTACAATATTAAGAATACAGTATGAGCACGTCCTATGGCTCAATATCTTAACAAAGAGACAAGATATAAACCTTTTACTTTAAATGTATAATCACAAGACAGGTTAGGGGTCTCATACCGAAAATGAGAAAATTTTGTGAGAAAATTAATAAAATATTGACAGTTTCTTTTTCCACTATCATCTAACCGCTTCATTTTTAATCTCTAATTACCATGTTTCGCATGCATATGAAGATATCCTATTCATTTGTTTACCAGATTATACGATTATATGGTATCCGGCTCTTCTTCTTTTTTTTCAGGAGTTTAACCCTAAACATACTTGGCTTTTTGAGAGCTATAATACTGGGGGAGGGGGGATACGAATTCTGCCTCACCTCTCTAAAATCCGATAATTTTTTTAGGTTGATATCTTGCATCGTTGTTAAGTTATTTTATTGAGCCATCCTTCGAATACATTAGATGACCTAGCTATGGCTATACGTTTCCATTATCCACCCAGCAGTGCAAGAAACAACAAAATTCACACGACAGCATTTAACATCGCCAATGTAATCAGGAAATCGAGAATGGAACTGTATAGAGATAGACAAAGTAACAGAAGACAACAAGAAGGGAATAATATAAACTATCAATTTTCACGTTAAACCACCTACCCTGACCCAACATACAACATATAGACTAATAGTGAGGTAAAGTGACGTCCAGCAAATGCAGTCAATTGAATCACGAGGAGGTGAACTGTGAAGCCCAAGCTGTCTAGAAGGATATCAATTATAAAGAAAGAAACAGATTGATCTTTCCTCTCGTCAGACTGTACTGTGGTACACAAGGAAGGATGTGTTCGTGGGAGATACATGACGTCAGAGGGGAGTAGCACGCCTGCTTTGGATCATCGGATTAGAGGCCTTTAAACGTCGATATCACACATCAAGAACTAAGGATCATTAGAGCTGTATTGCACCATCCACAAGAGACACCCCGTTGGTAATAAACAGTTTTGATCTGCTCTCCCGTTTTGAAACAAACTTAGAAACTCATTAATCCACTGGTTCACGGGTATAATTTTCAGATTATAATCATATTTGACCCTTGGATACCTAACATGGACATAATTAAACACATGGGTATCAAAGAAGAACTCAAAGAGGTTTGTTTTGAACAACAAAGCTTAGTCTCCACGGCCTTACAGTAATAAGAGATCTTCTAGGAAATAGGATGGGTGTGTTAGAAGCTCTAAAACACTAACTCGAAAAGGCTAAAAAATAAAACCTAATATACAAAAGATTCTTTCTTCAAAAATATCGAGACTGTTCATCAACATTCACTTATTACAAAGAGTAGGCAATAGGAAGTGAGAATAATTTATCAATAGGGGCTTTATCTAGTAGGGGCATAGCACACTGCTTTAGCCTTTGGTTAAATGCTTTGTCCCTGCAGAATCTTTTTTCTGAGAAATAAATTAATCCTTAATCCTTAATCCTTACTAATAGTATCAAAATTCGATTCACATTAAATGAAGGAAAAGAAAACACGAGGCTCAGAGATCAAGGGAAAACAAAGCAGCTACTGGGCAATAACAAGACTAAAAATTGCTGAATTCAAGACTGGAGTAATTGCAAATCATTAAGACTGCGTGACACTCATGACACGCACCGCGCACACGTGATTAGTCTAATGACGCACCCACAATCCAAATGACCAATGCAGTAGCGGGGATGTCAAATCGACGTCAGCATTTAGTCTTCAATCTTCTAATCATCGTGACACAATGCAATTAAGGTAGACTTCGAAAACACATCCCAAGAACAAATTGAATGGACTTTCAGAGTGGACACGCACAAATGATAACACAAGATACAAGACAACACGTACTTATATCTAGTATATTATGACAGATGTATTACGTAACTTGAGTCCATAATGAAAGATACAATGACAAATTCACAACGCTAAAATAAAATTGCCCATAGAGTCCAAATGTAACAGCATTCGAAAGGTTGTACAAATACATGACCTAGATAATTTTTCTAAATAGAAAGGCTTGAATAAACAAAATTCAGAATAATTTAACGCATGGTTCATCTGATACGACATTGAAAAATAATTGACGAAGTAAACAATTGAAACTTCTCTATATTCGATAGAAACAATACACAAGAGAGTTGAAAAGTAATGAATACTCGCTCTGTGTTGTAAAGTTCAATCGTAAACAACAATACAGACGTGAATAGATTGAAAGATCCGTATTGTGTGACAGGGCTGAACTATGAGTGTGGAGTTGTTCATTTGGGCGGCGCAGTGACACCTCTGTGTAGACAAGTGTCACGCCATATTGCAAGAAGAAAGAATACATGAAACAATTTAAAAAAGGTTAAATGGGTCATGCTAAAAATATATGTCGGAGAAGATAAGCGTTTTGTGTGCGACTGTTACAGGGCCCAATATTTAAAAGGCAAGCTCAAAAGCAAGTAGAAAATAGGGGATTACACTTTTTGGCAGTAATTGTCGTTTCTAAACGCCATCAATTCTCTCTTTTCTAGGAATGTGAAAAATCAAATGACACGTGCAAAAATGGCAAATTTAAGAGACAAGAGTGGCCCATGATCCAATCAACTCATCTTAAGACGGATTAAAATGTAAATACAACCAAGATACCAAAGACACCATTCAATACAGTTAAAGTTCGGGATACTGAAACTGTAGTGTCAATAGATTAGATTAAATGTCTTATTTTAAATATCAGTTTGAAAGGTGTTTCTGAAAACCCGATGATTAAAACCCGAGATAAACTGAACGAAAGATCAGGGATATCTTATAACATCACAATTACGAAGAGAAACCGCAATCTCTACTTCATCGTCTGGTCGTTGATTTTGACAACCTCGCCTATGAGTGAACAAAATTACGCCATCACAACTCAAAAGACAATTGGTTTATAATGAGGACAATCGAAATGAAAAGTAGTCGTAATTAATATAATAAGAACTACGTGCACCTATACATTATGGAATTAGGAGATAATGGATAACATACTTCCAATACCTGGGATACACGACACAAAAAGACTACTGTAATACTCCAATGAATACCAATTTCAATGCTGAGACGTAAATGTTACTTTTAAGAACTGAAGACTTTCAAATAAATCCCATTTCATTGCGATTCAAATTTACCACCTTTTAGATCTCCTTAATTCAAGGAAAACTTTATAGGAAGACAATTTACTTTAATCTAAAACCTACAGTTTAAACATTGCGAAAAAGCGGCGGGTACACAAATTAATACAAACCCTCTTTTTCATAATATTTTAACTGCAGGTTTTAGATACGTCTAATTAAGTTCTTAAATTCGTTTCAGAGTTATATAAAGCAGTAAGCGATCACTTGACGAAATCCTGCATAATCTGACACTCAATAACACGACAACGATGACATTATAAAACCATTCATCCTTCGCGTGAGTCCAAAGAATCTTTTCACATACGATAAACGTTGAATAGCAGACAAGTAACCTTAAAAATCCCCCTCTACCCCTGAACTTAGTGTACCACCAATTCTATTACTTGTAAATGATTTTCGTATTTTATTAACTGAAAATGAAGTCACCCCTTATAAAACCGCCGTCGTAAATGATTTTTCGACAAGCATCCCCTCCAAAGATTAGGGTCCTTAAGCATCCAGTTAAGGCAAAACTAAATCCTATCAGACAGACTGATACCACTTATGCTAATTCTTTTGTTATACAATGAGAGTAGTTAACATATTTTTCAAAATAAGTGTGACGATATTTTTACATCGCTATCATATAGGCTTCATATAGGAACTTCATCATATATTCGTTTGGAGTGAAAATACTGATATGTTTCGTCACCTCTAGTCGGGCAAAAATAGGCACTTATCAAAAATCGTCATACCGTAACCTCATGAAAAATAAAGCTAAGAAAAAAATGAATACATCTTTGAGTTTTCCAAAGATTGGGGACCCCCGAGGTATATTTTATAATATTTTGAAAAAGTTGCAAATTTTCTTCTTCATTTTTCATTAACTTCCATTCAGTATTTTCACTTCAAGTGCTCAGCAGTTGCTAAAAACTGTAAAAATAACGAAAATTTGTTCAAAATTGCAGTTACAAAATAAATTGCCGACATTTGCGCATACCGTTCATGACTCCCTGACTTGCAAGCAACATGACCACCGTCAAAGCTGACGAGAAGATGAGGTTCTGACCAAAGTTCAAAGCAGCTAAGGAGTAAGTCGTTTGAAGAGATGCTCCTTCGTATGTCTTGAGAAGTTTGTTATATCTGTTAGCTTCATACTTTTCATTATTGAAATACTAGAGAAAAATGAATAAGGAAGAAAATTCATATCCAGTTAACTACACCCCTGGTCAAAAGATTTCGGGAGTGGCTATTCAAAAAAGCCCTTTTCCATTATCAATGTTTTGCTTTGATTTTCTACATAAACGCCGAGGAATCATTTTAGGTGAAGAGAAATTTTAACTACTTACTGACATTCAATTTGACGAATACTATATACTTCCCTATATCATTGATTATATTTTGTAATAGATGTTAGACCAAGGTAAAATACAAAAGTGTTGGCAAAGCACAAAAAACTCCAACAGCATGCAAAACATACAAAAATAATTACTTTAACTGTTTCATAATTGATCAGTGAATCTATTGCTCTGGTGCCAGCTTCATTATCAGCACGGTTCATCTGCACGCGAAATTTCGTCCTACGTGAAAAAAAAGATGAAAGATGCAAAGATATTGAGAATCTCATATATTATGTTTAGAGAAACATAGTGGAAAATTAGGATATATTTGTTCGCCCGTTTAACCAACAAATGACCCCTGGAAATATGTTCTCAAAGTTCTAAAAATCACTTTAATAGCTATTCTAAACATTGAAGAAAATTTAGAATTTTTTGGTTGTCCATCCAGCATCACAATCCCGAAGACATTTATATTCTTATAGTGCTGAATAACTCATATACCAATACCATCAGTCCACTCCATGCACCTTTGGACGATGCCATGTTTCATTTGCACCCTTTTTATACTTGTGATAGAAAATGCTCCTTCTTCACCCAACCAGAAGTGACCAGTTAATATATTGAACATTTTGGGACAGTTTGCGACATATAGGGAAAATTAATTATGGCCAGACTGTGCTTACCTCCATTGTGTCATACCCAAAGTATACGCAGCATAGACACCAATACACGATAACGCAGTGAGGGAGAAAGGAAGACCACAAGTGTAGCCCTAAAAGAAAAGTGTCATGAAAGAAAGTGCAATTAAATGTTCTGTCGGAACCTGCAATGTATTGTAATGAATTAGGCATCTAATCTCAGGACTGAGAGAATGGGGTTCCCGGTTCGAATGAGCATTTAACCAAGTCTAATGGACCAGCGGTTCTCGTGATATCGAAATTGGATATTTTAGCCATTTTTAGCCATAAATTAGCACATTTCCCCACGAATTTTTTGGTAGACCTTCTAGGGGTTGTTAACTAGATCATGTGCAACAACTTGGTAAAAAAAATGAATTGTTACAAATGACAACAAGGTTCAGACAAATTTCAGGTGGACTAGAAGGACCAATTATGCGTCTGTCGAAATTGCAAATTTCCCGGCAGGTTTCTTTTAAATAATACTCTTTATGGTATAGAAAGGAACTTTTAGTTCCCTAGAGCTTCGACAAATTTTTGGATAGCTAGGTTCAAAACACTAAAGGGCACTAAATTTTTTTTTTTTTAGAATTGGACAAACTTGAGTAAGTTCATGACCAAAACTGCAAAAAATCCCATTCAAAAGACGCTCTCACAGCGTGTTTCGTTTTTCAGAATTCAATACGTAACCAAAAGAAGAACAAACTTTGAAGTCGGGTACGATTTTTTTGACAAGAAATTTAAAGTTTAATGAAAAGAGAAGACATTTGATGAAAAATGAATACGTCTTCCAAGAAGAAAAAAAGAAAAACCGACAAGTGAAAAAAATATTTCATTTAGTATGCATGGATTTATCATTAAGAAGCAGGGCAACACAATGTCAAATTTTCCGTCAGCGAAAGATCAATATGTCACCACGGACGAAAATAAGTGATTCAAAGGGAAAGAAACTCCTAGGGTGAGTTCTGTATCAACATTCAGTGTGCGAGAGGAATGTCTTAAAAAGCCTATCCACGCCACAGGTAGTAGGGACAGGTGGTAGGGACAGACTTGAGATCAAAGAGACAGACTTTCACCGTAAGACATACCACAGACTAATATGAAGATGAAACGGTGCAATGGAGCACTATACACGATTTGTGGTAAACAGCTTAGTACGTGGCCTTATTAATAATTACGAGGGGTGTAGAAGTCATGTATGAAAAGTTTTGTTTTGCATAACAATGTGGCTATCTCGTTGACGTCGAACAGTAACAAGTAGACTTGAACGAAAAATAGCAAGCAGCTATTCGAGTTATGAATAATTAAGCAGTCGCAGCAATGATTGTTAATTGATCGTAAGAAAACATTATACTTAAGTTATACATTATACTAAGTTATACATTATACTAAGTTCATTTTTGATTGATGAAGTTTTTCAGTTGGAAGACAAGTTGGTCGAGTCGGACTAAATGATTAGGTTTTAGATACATCAAATATATTCTACATTACAAAAGACAAAAAAGGGCAAATAGAATGTAGACATGAGCTTGAATGAATAAACTTCGAAGTCCAAATTAACTGATAAATAGTTCATAAAAGATAATTTAAGACTACTAATTTTTTTATTAGATGGGTAACACCACTTAAAGGAAGTCTTATCATAAAAGCAAAATAGGCAAAGGGCAATAAGGCAAAAGTTAAAATGACAATATAAGATGAATATCTAAACGATTGAAATCTATAAACCAATAGCTCACAAGATTAAGTCCTTTAAAGCATTTAATTTTTACGGGCTTACTAAAAGTACCATACTAAGATAATGAAAAGGGATAACTAAACATAATAGAAAATAAAATTATAACTTACCAGGATGCAACTGACTAAAGAAACTTCGAAGATTGTTGGAACGATATTGAATACCAAAGCATTGAGAAAGAATGCAATACCCCTAAAATAGATTAAGACCAGTTCAAGTCAAGTAAAGTACGATATAATTCTAATATAAACTAATAAACTAAGTCTCTAAAGGCTTTTTGGGGATGTTTATATTTAGCACTACTGAAGGTCATCATAAGGTAGATACAAGTAGGGTTGAATTTCCAAGAGAGCTATACACATAGGAAGGGCTTTCCTGATTGGTATGTAAAAGATTGATGGAAAACATAAAAATATATTTCTGTGGACAAAATAATAAGGCAGGTAGAAAATCATTAACTTCTATTGCCTTAAAAACACAAAATTAAGAGTTTCTTCATTGCTTGCCAATCTTTAAACAATAATACATCAAGATATAAAAGAATTATCTTACATAAAATATATAATATGATCATCGGAAAAATTGGGTAAATTTGTAAATGGGGAGACTCCGTCCAATGCTGTTTTTAAACCCTGAGGAACATGGGCGTGTAGCAAGCACAATCATATTATATCGTCATATCTGTGTTCAAAATATAAATGGTAGACTTGTGATGATGTAATTGCAGAACAAACCTAGTTCCTCTATCAATAGCCTTCGACAACATACCAGTTTTTCGTTGTAAGTGATAGGAGAGATCGAGAGAGTGAAGATGCGTGAAGACTTGGGAAGCCATCATACGAATTGAATTTTGAGCAACTTTTGCGAAAACAGCATTCCTCATTTCATTACTGAGAGAGGCACCAGCTCGCGCTGACCCATCTAAAAATCACGATACAAATTATTATAGATTTAAGTTGATTATAAGTACATGACCTTTCAGGTGGAAAGTTTCAGCCATTTCGTGGCATTATAATTCAAGACTTTCAGATAAATGTTTGCAAAATTACTTTACTTTTACTTTCCAGATAATAAAAAATTGTCATTTTCCAGACTTTTTTTAGACTTTTTAATGATTGTGAACATAATTCAGACCTGAATCTTCATAATTAGCAACAAACATTGCAATGAGGAAATTTCACAGATCTGAAGGAAGATATTAGATAGAAACAAAAATTATTCATGGTCAAAAAAACGACGAAAGTTCCCAGAAATTCCTTTAGAAGGAATCCATATAATGACATTGGTTTGTTATGCACCAAATATCAATAAAAGAACTTTGTAGCTCATTGTCTATTCAACAGATAAGCACAATGTTTACCAAAAGAGAGCCTATGGTCATTATGGAACACATTAAGAATAACAACATTCTTATCGATTCCTTTAATGGCCAAACAAAACCAGAAGGGTTAGACAATCTTCAACAACTTTCATACTGTAAATAAGTGTATTGTGTCGTTGGTTTTTCATGAGATGAACGAATAAGATAAGGGGAAAGAGTCAGCCCTGAGTGAAACCAATAAGGCAAATAGTTATTCACATGTTATATAAGAATGTCTGACCACACGAGACTCTTTTAGTAGATTATTTTCACGGACTAAAACAACAATCTTTTGGATTATTATTTATTTATTTAATTTGTAGTTTTGTCAATACCCTAAATCATGAAAATAATGTGAAGTAAGCCAATCAGGTTTTTGATAATGTAATGTTCAACAAATTGAACAGTAAACGTTACTAAGAATTTGTAGACAATTCCTTATGTACCAACAAAAGAATATTGAAAACAAAAAAGAAATTGGACTGGTCTACCAATTCCCTTTCAAGCATTTCAAAGTTAGTTTTGCCAGAAGATTCCAACAATATTTAATAAACAAAATACCAATTTTAATTTCATTACTTACAACTAAGTACCAAAATTGTGGCTAAAGATACCAAAGCCGTCTCTGCATCTGCAAGCACCAGTGGAGTATCATTTAAATAATCAATCGTATACTTGAAGAGAAAAGGAACAGTGACGTTTAGAAGCTAAAAGAAATCGAGACTATCATTAAAAAGACGAGATGGTGGTTGTAGTGGGGAATTGTTTTCTACCAAATTATCATAGTTAAACAGCCTTGCCAAGAAATAGCAAACTATTGTAGACAATAAGCAAATTCATGGATAGTTTACTAGTTACGATTATAGATATTATCCTGAGTGTAATGAACGTATAATTCAAAATACTTTCACTCAGAGGGTCTACTACACAAAGCTACGATTAACGTACTACCTCCTACTCTGATTCAGCTAAAACAAAAATGCAAAAAGAAATAAACCTCCGCATATTTTATATTTTTGATATCAATTTGCAATTCTTGAATGAAGAACAAATCTAGTGACAAGGATGAAGTTGATTCCATATGTTTATTTGTGTCCTTATTTAAACGGCAAGGCATGGCTGAGATAATACATAGAAAAGTATTTCTCTAATTTTCAAAAAATATATATTTATGTCAAGGCAAGAAAAGTTTCTTGAAATCTTATTACTTTTTGACTGAAAACACCGACTTTCTATTTAGAAGTGAAAGAAAAACTGCCCTTTCAACCCATGTAACGATTTAAGTCATAAAGAATCAAATGAATTATCTTCTAAGAAGCATGGTTTATGTATGGTCAAGGCGTGAAGGGCGTAAGAAAGGAGTTGAGATTAAAAAAATAAACACACATACAACAAAAAGGAGAGGGGTGTTGGATTTAAATGAGGGGGTGTCATATATCAGACAATAACTAATAACCCATATCTACTGAAATCACAACTACTCTTTTCTGTTTTTTTGACAAATAACATTAAGATCTTATTTCTTAATTTCTCTTAATTTAAAATTGAACAGTCCCCAGAAATAGGTAACGGTAAACAAAATTGACAAGTACTTAATACAATTTCTTTCATCGCTGAGATTAAATATAATCAGTTCAAAACAAATATTCATAGCATACAGAACATGACTTCTTACACTCGTGAATTCAGATTTACTGCATATATAACACCATCCGCTATCAGATCTGAATAAAATAGTTCATTTCCAAAACTATTTAAAAAGGGATTATAAGGAAATAGTCCAAACATAATCTAGTGGATTTCTATAGAAAGAAATGTGTCATATTCTCTTTCAGGGTGGCTTTACAAAATATTATGGTTATGAATCAACTACACAAATCTATCAAGCGCAGGCATCCACTTTTAATTAATCAATACGAAACCACATCTGTGAATTATTTGACACCCAACTAAAAATAGGCACACCAAATGTAACACCTTAAGTGGTTTCACCCTTGACCTTTTTTTATAAACTTTAATGAATTGAATACTGTGTACTATTACACCAATAAAATTGTGGTCGTCACTATCAAAAGTTATATAGTAGAACACAACAGCGATTAGGATCAAATTTCAACATCATGGTTATAGCTTGTCCTTCTTTTGCACAACAAATACAGTTGAAATTACCCAATCTTTTATAGCAGCATGAGGTAGGATAGATACTCCTTCAGTGGACATGTAAGGAAAGTGTTGTTCAGTAAAATATGTCTAACCATATTATTTTGGACACCTCTGTACTAAGAAATTTATTTTTAGAGCTTACAATCTCATTTCTTTCATTTAAACCATATTGATATGGCATCGATAATTTTCATTAAAATGCAAGACAGTAGTAGTAAAGTAATCTGAAATATTGGGTAGTTCGTAGTTCAAATATTTTCCAATATTACTCATTGGGGTAGATTATTAGGGTGCAAAAGGCCTGATTCTGGATATGGGATGAAAATGTGATTTTTCATTTATACGTTATACATTAAACCGTCACATGCATGCTGATATCTCCTTAAACCTTGATGTTCATCCACAACAAAATAGGAAAAACCAAGCCCACGTTGCAGAAGAGATCCTTCAAACCTTTTCTGAACTTCCTGATTAGCGATTGATCCAAAATAGGTTTTAAGTATCAAATTGTATGACCTCATTCCAGAATTGGCAAAAACTAGTTGTTTATACAAAAACATTAAAATTTCCTTGAAAAAATGTACTAAGAAACTGTAAAACCATGATCAAACTGCATGACATGCAGAAACAAAAAGACTATAAACATCCCTTGAAGAGAAACATGTCACATCAAATACATTTCTGTAGTAGGCTGTCTTACGTATTGTAAGGTAAGGAAGTATACTAAATAATTGCATCCATTCTTTCAAAAAGGTAAGATAACTTACTTAGACGTCAAATATCATTAAGAAAGTAAAAAATAGAGCCTGCCCATAGTAATCTTTTTTAGAAGCTAACAAACTCATAAAAATAAAAGTATATCCAAATATAGATAACATTGCTGCAGAGATCTTTTTATGCAAAGGGGGAAGTATGAATGTGTCGACAGATCATGACATCGACGTATTGATATTGTTTGCATCGAAGAAAGAAAAAGCTTGTGTTATTTACAACAAGATGGTAAACAATGTTAACGACACACAAACAATGACACTTACATAATCATATTATAAAGATTGATGCAATATCTTCTTTCGTCGTCGTATCAAATTAAATTAATTCATCAAAAAGATTCATCATTTTTCTAATGTCGTTTCTTTAAGATTTGATATTATAACCAGTGGCAGCAAGATAGATTAAATGATGACTTCATCATTGTCGCATCATTGTATCATCGCATTATCATCATAAGATGCACATGATAAAAATACAAAAGTTGCATGAAACCTAGTAGGCATCATTCCACATTCATCGAAAAAATGGCATCAAAAAAATCTTGCATCACTTAAAAGATGTTTCATCATTGATTTCAACAGTTATACTTCCTTAAAAAAAATTCAGTAGATGAGGTCTGGTGATTAGTACCACCTTCTAAAAAATGATGTAGGATCTGTTCTATTTCCAAAGTTTTGTGATCTCAGTTTTCGACAATGGGTATAAAACCAATATAGATGTAATTGGGCAAAATTTTACAATAATGAATTGAGGATTTTATTTTACATTAAAACTAAATCCATATTTTAAGAGTATGAAGAAGAAAGATATATGAAATGTTCAAAAATGAGGGGACATAACAGAAAATGATGTTACTTCTGCATTGCCTTTCATGTGAAATGGCATAATTTGTGACAAAATGACAAAATATGATCTCAAATCTTTGTATATTATGAAAAACTACCTTCATTCAATAGACCTGTTTCTTAAAAAATGCATTATTTATATGTAAACTATTTTAAGAGAACAATATCCAATAAGGCCGAGCTAAGTTGATCTTGAGATTAACGCCACAAGGTATAAAAGTCCAATAGAGCAGTTTATCAGCAGTTTTATTTAAAATAACCATTTCAATAATGCAGTAAGTAATTCATCTCAAAGTCATTCTACATTCAATGCAGCAATAAATCTTTATTTTCACATTAGTGGGTATATCAACATGTGATAGCAAATGTAGGAGGATAGGAGAAAAATATTTTCTAATGTTTTGCGAGTGAAAATTTGGTATAATATTGTAATGAAGTGATTTACAGAATGGAAATGCAAAATATGATTGGCCTAATCAGTTATTTTTTCTCTTATTCTTTAGGAATTGAGTTAAGATATGAAGATGGTTTCAGTTCCAGAGATGACTAATTCCTTGATTACACACACATGCTGTGCACAACAACACAATTCAATTATAATGAACACTTATAAGGTGACGTACTATTACAAAGTCAATCCTGTTTACTTCAATGATAAATGTGATGCATCGTGATGAGATTAAAACGAACAATGATTTTTCTCTTAAAACACGTGAGATGCATGGTTCACAGATCTCCATCATGATAATGAGAAAGGGATAAAAAAATAAGAGCAGGGGTAAGAGTCTAAAATTTAAGAGATGTGTTTCCTAAGGGTCCCAGTTTAAAGAAAAACAATTCCAAATAAACATATTCTTAGACCGATGTATCAGACAGAGCAAAGAACATTGATGACTGGATGTAATCTAGTGAGCAATATGAGCCCCAACAACCACCCGAGGATATGTAATAACTGGAAATCTGAAATGTCTTTATTGGAGTTAACTCTTAAAATTGTATTCAATTGTATTCAATCCAATAAAAAAAGCCTGACTGACACACAAGCCTGGAAAATTAAATCAGAATCAAACAAAGTTGGAATTAACCATGGTGCTTAATGTTTATCTGGTATGATGGGCTTGTTGAATTGGGACGGACTAGAAAGTTTCTTAAAGAAATAACATCCTTCAAAGATTCGGTTTTAATAGCACTAGCAAATTATCGAATATCCATTCTACCAGGTTTTTATATCTTGTTTTTAAGACAGGACACAACTGTGTATAATAAAGTCTGTCCAGATAAAAAGGATTTCGTATCTTTGTACGAAACCAATTCAGTAATAATGCGTTCCTGTTGATAGAGTAAGGTCCATCCCTTCAGATAAATTGTAAATGTTTTTGTAGGACTTTTATTGTAAAGCAACAGGTACAGTAAGATCCACCCTCCAGATAAATTGTGAATGTTTTTGTAGGACTTCCATTGTAAAGCAACAGACAATAATACAGACAATATAAACCTTTCAGAAGCACGATTTTGTCGTAGAAATTGACCTACTTATGCAATTACTCCAAGGTTATGTTGAAGAGCAACCAGTAAAGTAATGTAGAAACAAATCTATTTTGGTGATCGATGGTTTAAATTGGAAATTTTTCATTATACAAGATTAAATACTATATCTGTAAAATGTCTAGTTTCATTGCAGACATACAGCAAAGGATCAATTACACACAAGGGGTCAAATTAATGTCTGGTCATTTATTCATAATATTTTTCATATTTTTTCGTTTTGATAGAAGAACCTGATCCAAGGTTTCAAGGTTAGGTTTTGAAAGGACTTACAAAGGATTTTGCGCTATTTCTATTTAAACTAAATCTTAGTCTTTACTTTTATTCAAACTATTTCCATCAGCTTAATTTAAAAGGCATTTTTTTCAATAATTTTTAATGAAGAACCTCATAAAATATTTGCACTCAAATATTTAAACTCAATCAATAGAAAACAATAAGAGATTATGGTCATCGACAATAAGAAATGACAGTTTTATCCAGAGCATTTTAACCATAATAAACAAGACACATATAAACTAAAGCAATATAAACTGTTGATTTCATACCTTCGATCCAATCAACAAGCTAAAGGCCCCTATAACTCTCTTTTTCAAAGCTGGCTGATCAGATGGCCAAACATGACTAATCATTGTTTGAAGCACTTTGTATGTATCAACATCATTTACTTTCTTGTCATCAACTACATTGGTGGCCATGCCATGAAAAAAGACTTTGGAACTTTGGTCCGCACATGCCAAGATGGACTCCTTTAGCACCGGAGGAACTCTCTAAAATTTAAGATTAAAAGAACTTAATTCGAAGTTAGTCATGGTCGTAGCTAACCTAATGCGAGGTGGGTGTTCTGCTACTAAATGGCAGTTGATATAAGAAAAATCTTGAATACCTTTATCGTGATAATCAATATTAGAAAAAATAAGTGTTTTATAGAAAACCGCACTAGAGAAGCTTAATAAGCTAGACAAATGATCACAATGTTCTTGAAACCAAGTCTTTCTTCAAGTACAAAAATGACAGCTCTTTGCTTAAGAAGTTATGACCAATAGAACTATTGTTAACTTTTTAAATTTTGGGTACCTCTATATTTTAATACAGTTGTTCATAGAAATTTTAATAATACGAAATTAAATGAATTGCACTTATATATTATTCATTGATTTGATAATTAAAGTCTTCCAGAAGAAAAAGTTTCATAAACATTCAAGAAATATCATCAAATTAAACTGCATAAACGAACGATAATTCTCAGTTTTCTTATTAAGTAAATAATTGTCATCGAGGTTTTTTATGTTGACCTAACAATAAATAGAATCATCTTTCCAATTACTTTCCCATTGGTGTTGAGAAAAAATACGTTTTCTCACAATAGACAAGTGAATTCAAACAAGATGGTAATGAAAGAAATGATGGAATTCACACCATAAGGAAAAATATAATTAGCTTTATTAATTAGATAAAAAAGGACATTAATTAAGGCAGGAAAAACATAATTAATTAAAGCTCCATTCAGCTTTTTGTCCGTTTTTTGCCAATTTTCTAATATACACCAAGGATGTGAATAGAATAAAATCTTTTTATAGTAAACTAAAAGAAGCAAATATTTCTAAAAATTGATTTCATATATTAAAAAACATGTGCATAATTTTTAAGATTTTACAACACAGCTTTTATTCAACTTGTTCTTTAACAAACTATACACCACCATCTTAATCGATTAAATCACAATAAAGGAGGATATGAGGTGCAAAAAGGAACAGGTCATGACGAGTAATTTATTTGTAGGATGACAAATTTATGGAACCCCAATACCATTCTGATCTTCCAAGCTGGAAAACTGTTATTATTTTAGACCCTCTCTGACCTCCTCAACCACTTACAGCGCTATTGATGTACCTGACGGGTAACAAAAATTTTCTGGAAATAGATAGTTGTCCATACTTTTGTGCCAAAAAGACTAACTAGTCGTGTTGAAAATCAGTAATCATTGTTTGGAAAGAAAAACACATTTATGACGATTGGGTCATATATGACCCAAATAAAAAAAAAGCGCTATAGGGTCTGATATAAAAGCTTAATTGGCAAGAATTTCGTCATGGGACCTTATCAAACCCTGAGAACAAACTTTTGTCCGATAAATAATGGGTTATCTAAATTTGGAAAAAATTGGCAAAATTTGAGGTAACCAAAATACAGAATTTTTATAAAAAATCATGACGAATCGTTGTTTTCCACCAGAAGCAAGAGTCACCACCAAATTTACCTAATAAAATCATAAAAACCTAAACCTAAAAGCTGTAATGTCCCATTTTGAAATATGGGTCAGATATGGCCTATCCTTCTCAAAGGGTTAAATGACTGCCTATTCATTATGGGCTGTATTCTTTTGAAAAAGAAGAAATTGCAAAATTGAACCTATTTAGAGTCACAGCTGTAATATGTATGGCCTTGATTTTCTACCTTTTTTTAACAGTTCAATCAGCAACAAGACAGCCTGGACAAAGAAATTCGACTTAAAAGCCAGACATCATAAAAAGTGAAGCTAAAGACAAGGTCAAAGGGTCATGCATGTAATGGATTGAAATGTACATGTGATGATCATGCTATACAAGAAATGTAAAAATCAAAAGAACTAAATGACAATACATCATGTAATTCTGTGCCTGGAAATCCAGACACAAATATATATTTCAATATCATGAAGATCTTAGGAATTGTCTACAAAATATATGAACTTACTGTTCCATTGGTTGAAAACAATATTAACAGGAATCTGATTGGTTCATTAAAAATGACTCATCTTCTTATCAGAATTCAATATAATCAAAAAGATTTTAAGTAAACCAATCAGATTGTTGATGATGCATTTTTCAACTAATGGAACAGTTAGTTAACTGATAATTTGTAGAAAATCCAAATAGCAGAAAATAGTCCAGAATTATGCAATAATCACTGCACATATATTTGAAATATGTTTCAGCAAATGAGAACTAACACAGGAGTGCGAAATGTGCAGTTGATCTCAAACTGACAATAAATAAAAAAACAAATCAAACAATACAATCAAACAATCAGCCCTGTCAATTTCGTTTTTATCATGGCACATGTGCACACAGATGTGCAATCGCGAAAGCTAGCAACAGCGGCATCTGCAACAATATCTGTATTTGCTTCAAAAATTATCCTTCAAACAGCAACAAAAAATCATTTCTTGCATTTTTAATTTCAACTCCAACTCCAACTTCAACGATGGCATTAAACTTCTGCTGAGCGCTAACCGCATAAGAATTTATAGCCGCAATGCTGAATGCTGCACTAAATTGACAGGGCAGACAAAGAAGTTTTCACTGAAACAATATTCACTGTTTAATACATACCAAATGTCTCAATTCCCATTGAGGACCTTGAGTTCTTCGGAGATAATTTATGTGATTAACAGGGGAGGACGTCTGAGAATAGAAACAAGTGCTGTCATCATTCAATAATGAGTGCAAATTAACATGAACTGTCACATCTATCACTACAAACAGAATATTGCATAGTTTCTAACCACCCCTACCTTAAGGGGGAAGGGGGGGGGGGTAATGGGATTTTCAAATTGAGGAGGGTTTACGTCATGATTTTGTAGGGGTGGGTTGCCATCTAGGGGTGGGTATCCTTTTGTAGGGGTAGGTATTGAGATTTTTACCTACATTCAAAAAGAAATCTAGATTACATAGACAAGTCACTAATTAAGCAAAATTAAGTTTTTATTTGGTTTTTAAGGAGAACAAAAAATTGGCATTTTTGTAGGGGTGGGTATGAAAGTTTTGGTCTATTTTGTAGAGGTGGGTTACCATCTAGGTATTGACGCCACTAGAAACTATGCATTGACTAAAACAACGAGCAGATAAACTATACTACAAAACACAGGTATCTTATGGTTTTTTATAGAGTTTTTGAAGGGCAATTTTGGAAAATTCTAAGACTTGTTTTTCATATACTCCAAAATTTGACAAATTTGACAAATTTCAGAAAAACATCTATATATTATTATCTTGGTCATGGAAGGAATTATATTTAAGATAAGATAGAAGCTTTTTTTTATTATTATTTTATTACAACAGAAAGACATAAACTAAAAGAAAAATTAAACAAAAGATAGATAAAACAAGGACTATCACCTATTACCTATACCCACTGATACACATTGACATATAAGAACTCATAGTTAAAATGCGCGCGGGGAGAGAAGAGAAAATGACAGAAGAGAAGTAAAATAATTAGGAGTATAACAGAGATTCAATTAAAACGACCAG